>MU846129.1:0-97289 GCA_030867225.1 Colletotrichum caudatum
CCCCCTCCCCACCCTTTTTGTGTCCCACCCCTAGGTCATCAAAAAACGCCGAGAACATGAAGATGGAACCCCATCCATACCCCTCCTACCAATGTCATTATCTCCCGATGCAGATGGTCATTGATTGATGCTGTTTCTCCTTCCCCCTTGTAAACATAATGGCTTGCGAAGAAAAACTCCCGTTGTCCCGTCTTGAAAACTCCCTCTTGTCGTGTACCGCATCATAAGTCTTCGGCCAGAAGCGCTCTCACCTCTGGCTCATTGAGGAGCTTGCGTTCGCCAAGCTCCGAAAGAGGCTTGCCATCACGGACAGCGCCGAAGTCAAGGATCTGATAAACATGTTAGCATGGCCCACCCCACTGTGTCGCTGCGGGGAGAAGGAAGAACAATACACATACCTCAACATAAGTCAAGCTGTCACGCTGAACAGCAGCAACACAGCGCCGCTCATCAAACTTGACCTGCCAAACTCCACTGAGATCGGTCAGGAGGTCCTGCACGCACTCGCCGGTGCGGATGTCCCACATCTTGACCGTCTTCTCACTTCCTGAAATAACCTTTCGGCCGTCGTGCTGGAAGCATGTAATGGCCCCAGTGTGAGCTGTAAGAACATTCTTACACTTTCCATTCTCTGGGTCCCAGATGCGAAGAGTGCTGTCGGCAGCTGCTGAGACCAGACGCTCGTCACGCAGGTCCAACAAACCAACAAGCAAACTGTGTCCTTCAAGGGTGTGCAGGCACGCCCCGGTATTAAGGTCCCATATCTTCACCAAAGAATCCATGGACCCTGAGATGCAGCGGTTACGCTCGTGATCAAGTACAACGCTGTAAACCTTCTGCGAGTGGCCATGAAGAACATGGAGAGATTCGCCAGTGCTGATGCGCCAGACTCTGACCGTGCTGTCGTAACTGCCACTGACAAGGGTGTCGCCGTGGGCGGAAATGGCGCGGACAGAATGGGTGTGCCCCTGAAGTGTCCGAATAAAGTAGGGGCAGTCGGCATCGTTCGCCGGGGGACCGGTCTGGATGTACCGACGAGATCCAACCTCGGGCAGGCGCCAGACGCGGAGCTGGCTGTCGCGAGATCCCGTGATGATCAGGGGCTTCGGCGGCATCATGATAGACTTACCATCATGCCCTTTGCCCGTCTCGGTCGGCATCAGAATCTGCAGGCATCGAACAGTGCTGGTATGACCGTAGAAGACCTGAGTACAAAGGCCCTTTTCGATGTCCCACACCCGAACAGAACGGTCCGTTGACCCGGACACAAGCATGTTGCCTTCGTACTGCAGTGCCCAGACGCCGCCCTCGTGACCCTCGAGCTTCTTGCGAAGCTTGCCGGTCTTGGTGTCATAGACGTGGATCAAGGTGTCGTCACTTCCGGTAATGATCTTGTCTTCGTCGAACTGCAGGCATGTTATGACATGGCGGGGGTGAGCAGCGAAGGCAACATGGCCCGGTTTCACCTTTCCACTCGTCCAGCTCTGCCGAATCATGTAGTGACGTCGGTAGAGAGACTTGAAAAGGTGCAGTTTCTGAAGACCTGGGATGCTCGTCTTCGGGTTGGGCACAGCAGCCGCAGCAGCATTGGCAGCCGAAAGCGGCCCCTCGGATTTGTGCTGCTTGACCTCTGACTGCATAGCCTCCAGACGAGCGGCATCCTGGCCGCTAGCCCGACGCTTCGAGCGGTCGGCACTTGACATGTTGATGGCACGCTTGCGCTTGGAGCTACGGAGCTTGATAGTTGAGTCGTTCTTGACGGATTTCGTGAGCTCGTTATCGGCCGACTCGAGCCTGCCCAACGGTCTCAGGTCGACCTCCGCACCGGTGACACCAACGGGGTCCTGCCAACCCCAACCCTGAACGATGGCCTTATCGAGTTCGCCGGGAGGGAGTGTGAAGCCATCACGGTCGAATAGCTCCTTCCATCCGGTTTCGTTCGTGTCGACGATGTTGCGCCAGTGCTTCGAAACCTGAGCAGCTCTGCACAGGTCGCGATGGTCGAGGAATGACAGTACGTGGAAGCTCAGCTCAAGGGGAAGTTGCTTTAGGAAATCGCACTTCAAGGCGGGGGTGACGACATCGGCGACGAGGCGCAGGGTCTTTCGCGGGCAGCGACGGAGAAGATTGTACATGATGAAGCTCTTCATCTCGTTGGGCATCGCATCAAAGCCCTCCATCATGGTGCGCGCATTCATCATGGCGGTGTGGGCATCGAGGTTGTCGAGTGGAGATGCGCTGTCATCGGCTACCATGGACATGTCGGAGACATAGCCGCCCTCCTCGGTTGTTTGTGAGTCATTCAACCACGATTGGTTGCGGAAACTGACATTTCGTCTGGCGACAATACTACTCTGCGGCGACCCTGCGTCCTCGTCATCCGAGTCTCTCGAGTTCAGCTGGGCGGCGGCGAGCGTCGGCGAAAGTCTCGGACTAGGGAGGCTCGCATCCTGCGCAGCCACGGCATCGATGGAAGGCCGATGGCCAACGGCTCTGAGGGATTGCTGCAGCGACTCATCGTCGACAAAGGGCTCCGGGTCGGCATCGGTGATGGGGGGAGTAGCGACATTACTGCTAAAGACAGTGAGGGCGTCGCTGCCGATGGGACTGGCGGCTTCTTGCAAGTTTGTTTCGCTCGGACCCGATTCG
This sequence comes from Colletotrichum caudatum, assembly GCA_030867225.1. Lineage (NCBI taxonomy): Eukaryota > Fungi > Ascomycota > Sordariomycetes > Glomerellales > Glomerellaceae > Colletotrichum > Colletotrichum caudatum. Next base: position 2,650 of record MU846129.1, read on the forward strand.
GGGGGCGTGTGGCTCGCGCGGTTGAGATGAAGAGATCGGGGTCGGGTGATGCGTTCCGAACTGGTACCGACGACCTCGGAAGTGTCCGGGGTGGCCAGGTAGCCGCTTTGCTTGCCCTGGGTAAGTTGGCGTCGAAGTCTCTGGGAGTGATCTTCGGGGAGGGCCAGTCCAGTGGGCCGGGGGTTTCTCGACGGCCGCGAAGGCAGGACGGGGGAGGGGTTGTAGGAGGGCGAGGCCTCACGATGATTCGACCGACGCGATCTCCGGTGATGGGCATCTGAAGCAGACTTGGCTGTGCGTCGGGGGGATTCTTGACTCGACTCGTCTTCTTTAAGGATGCCAGCAGGTTGCCTCTCGACCGCAAGCGGTGCCTTGCGCTAAGAGGGCGGCCTTGTCAGCAAGTGAAGGAACAGAGAGGCACAAGGCGCGATGGGTTTTACATACCTTTTTGTAGACAAAGGGGTTATCGACCATGGCATCGGAGGAGGAGCCGGTAACGCTGAAGGAAAAGTTTGCGAGTTCGGGAGGCAGAGGCTTGGAGGCGAGGGGATATTCTTTGGAGTCGAGCTCGTGGAGGGGACGAACCTCGCGCAGGTAGACGGGGGGGAAAGTGCGTTTGGTTGTGGTGGTGGTGGTGGTTGTCGTGGTCTCTATGCACTCGGAGACAGCCAGCTGCAGGCTTGTCGAGTCGGTTCCATGGCTTGATTTGCTACCTTCGTCGACGGAGAAGGAAACGGTCTGGCTGGATCGAGGACGGCGCACCTCGGTGGCGTTGACCTGGGGTCCAGGCGAGGGCGTCATGGTGCCTCTCGAGAACGGAGTCGATTGTTAAGAGGCAGCAAGTAGAGAGAGTGTGTGTGTGGCGGAAGAGAGACGGTATGGTTGGCGGCGGGGGAGTATGGTCGCGGTCGGGGGAGGGGAATGTCGAGAGGAGAGATTTCGGATCAAGATCGGGTTGCAGGGCGTAATCAGGGCCAGAGACGGGGAGGAGGAGGAGGAGGAGGAGCGAGGGTGGTGGTGAAAGACGATGGTGGACCAGGTTTGAGAATTGAGGGTTGGGGATTTCAAAGGTGGCGGGTGGGATTAGATACGGTCGCAGGCAGGTACTGTACTGTACCTAGGCTAGGTAGGCACGAGGCGAATAGTGGGCGTGTAGGTACTTGCGACTAGTTGGGTAGGCTGGTAGGTACTTGCGGAGGTGGAGAATTTTGGAAGCGAAGGAGAAGAAGAGAGCGAGCGCGGCGGTACGTAGCGACGGCAATAGATAGATTGGTAGGAAAGAACACAACACTTTGTTAGGTGCCTAGGTCGGTAGGTACAGTACAGTACCTTGGGTAATGTGATGAGGGAGGAGGTGCGACTCGCGTGAACGCTTTGCAAGATGTTGCGTTAGTGCCTTTCCTGCCTGAATGGACCCCCTGAAGCAAGGTGGAGGGAGGGAGGGGGGAGTGTATGTGCACGGCGCACCAGCAACTCACAGCACACGCCGCAACCCTGTCGAGAGAAGCTTGGGCAAAGGAGTAAGGGGCAAGAGAGAAATAGAGGAAGAGAGAGTGAGAGTGAGAGCGCCCGAGACAGGACAACGTGGGGCGGAGAGGGGGAAGGAAAAAAAGATGAAAAATAGAGGAGGCGAGGCAATGCAAGGCAAGGCAAGGCAAGGCAGGTGTCGGTCAATAACGCGGTGAGACGAGGAGGGAGGGTCGGCGACCGGCGCGTGGGGAAGACGACAATAGACGACAAGTAAGTTAACCAAGTCGGCAGAGGAGGATGACGGGACAAAGTGCCGGAGACGGAGGGGGAGGGTTGGAATGTCAAAGTTCCAAGGCTGAAGAATGGAAGGAAGCCTGAAGGTTTTTGAGAGGCGAGTCGAGTCGAGTAGAGTCCGAGTCGAGAGGCGTGCGAAAGCGAAAGTGTGGAACCCGAGACCTTGAGACCTAAAAGTGAAAGCGACGCTCGAGGCTGTTCGACACCTATTTTCCCTTGTCATTTATCCCTTCTTGTTCGGTCCCGGTTCGCATCAGCTTTTTTTCCTTTTTTTTCCCTTCTCCCTCCTGGTCGGTTTAGTAGTCTCGAGGGTTCCCTTTCTTTCTTTGAAGGCGCACGTCAACTGTACAGTGCAAGCAGTGCAGGCGGGCGGGCGGGCGGGCGGGCAGGCGGGTATGGAGCGTGCGTGCAATCGATACACATGAGAAACACATATACTGCCTGCCTACACTGCCAGGGGAGGAGAGACCAGGAGACAGAACGGAGAAAGAAGAGGCTGGACTTGAGCTTCAGGGGGGCCTTGTCCCAGCTGGCTGGACCGGGATGCTAAACTACCTACCGTACAGGTACTACGTACAGAGTAAGTAAGTACAGGTATTATTCCTGTACGGATACCATCACAGCGCAAACGTGATGGACGGGCCGTCAGCACCTCAATCCTGGCCCATGGGAGTGCCAGGCTCGATCGAATACACCACCCACGCGTAGGTACACGTAGACAACGGGGGTAAGCGGTGGGGAGGGAAGCGAAACCAAGATCGAGAGTGAAAATGGGGGAGGGAAATAACGAAATAAAAATAAACTCCACCACTTGCATTCGTGGCTTGCGGGTATCTCTCTCTGCAAAACCAGGTGCTGAGATACATGGATGGCCCCCTCCTCACTCGAGCCATTTTCCGCCCTAGCGGCCTCCACTTCTCTCACTCGACAACAGAGGGGAGGAAGGGCGTCACTGGGCGGGCATTGATTGAGGCGAGTGGGCGGGCACCTCTTCAACACTGGTTGTGTGTTGGTTCCGGCCAGAGTGCAGGTATTCGTCGTATTCGATTGTAGTACACGCGATGCATACATACTATACAGACCGAACCAAACCATCTTGACCAAGCAAGACCTTTCTTCTGGCCGTTGCGGCAAGGAAAGAAACACGAGTTTTCCGATCATTGTCAGGAAAAGTCGATCATTCTGTTGTGAGAAGCAATGCAATTCTCCGATGTGGCTCCCGAAGATATGCCGCGCTCAAACCTTCCTCATGCTGACCGTTTCCAAAGGTCTCGTCTTGACTTGTCTCTCCTTTCTCTACGGATACCTACCTACCTACCTACCTACGTATTGTAGGTAGGTATCGGTAGTGTGGTGTAGTGTATCGTGCCAGGTGCGCGTGCTGGTCTTCTCGAGCGGAGAGTGGGAAGGTGGGGGGGGGGGGGGGGGATGGCCATCACGCGGTCTGTGCACGCACTCCGTGCATGCTTTGTACCTACCTACTTACCTAATCCATCTGTACACATGATTCTGAGCGAACCAGCCGCTGTGATTGGTCTGGCCCTCCCATCTATGTACCTAGATACCTACCTCTCTGTGTGTTCAGAGTACTGCCACAGTCCAAAAGCGGGGTCGCGGTTTACGATAACAACGCCGGTACCACCACCCGCGTTTCAAGCGTACAAGGTACTTGTCTCTGGAACAGACAAATCGGGTACCGCAGCAGTTCTGCTCGCGTGGGCTCCCGTCCGTTCTCTCTCTCTCTCTCTCCCTCTCTCCCTCTCTCTTCTCTCTGCAGTTTCTGTCCCTGTTTCTACGCCCCAAGCAAGCGTGGAATTCTCTCCGTCGCCATTCCGGATGACCATACCATGAATTGTTCGTTCCCCTTGTCGGACCCGGCCAAGTAATTACCCATTCGAGACCTCGTCTCGTCAAACCCAGCCCTTCGGTCCGCCGCCCACCATTTCTATCCATATTCCCATTATCACGTCAACGCCTCACTAGGCAGCACGCTGGACTGGAACCCGCCTGGCCCGCTCGCCATGGCTGGGTGCTGGGCTGGCTGACCTTGGCCTGCTCAGTGCCTTCCTTGTAAGTTGTAACCCTCAGCCCACTGATCCACCGCTGATCTCACACCAATGAGTGGAAGGGGTCGCGTCTACCGACACATAGAGATACTTCCCACACCAACGCGTTTGCCTACCCGTGTCTCGTCTCGCCCAAAACCGCCCGCGCGCGAGATGCATGCACTGGTCCCCTGTACCTCAAGTCATCCATCCACCTGCTAGGTAAACTAGCATTCCCCGTTCCCCGTCTCGTCACCAAGGGACCAATGACGGCGGCGCGGGCTGCCCAAGACATCTTTTCCGTTGCCATCGGGCCTTGCAGAGACAAGACGGCAACGGAAGCAAGCTACCAGAGAAGCAAAGCAGCTTCGCCAGATTTCGCAACCAGCCCGCCGCGCACAGATGCGCGCTGCATGGCATTGGACGAAATCACATCGCGCGCCCCCCCCCCCCCCCCCCCCCCCCCCCCCCCCGGCCCCGGTGCTCGGGGGCGTCAAAGGCATTGTTTGTCCAGCATGCATGGCAGCGCCTACCCGAGGTAATCAATTAGGTTGCGGCTTACATGATGGCCTTCTGTCGGATTGCGAGTGACATTCATTACCTGACGTCGAGGACCCCTTCAGCGCCACGGCGCGTGGGAGAAGTGTGCCATCAGCGCTCGTGTCAGCCTGCGACTTTGATACGCGTTCCACACACTTTTCCATCGCACGCCAGACACGAAGCTCTGCCCCGACCGTGAGCTCTGCCCGGCCGCGGAGCGCTGCAGTACTCTTGACCTCGGCCGGCAAACCCGGCATTTATGGGGGGGTTTACTCCCTACCCTCTCTGCAGTTGATTACAACTGCATCCATCCAACTCTGGCCCGTTTCGGCGACTACTCACTCGTCAGCAGATCTCTCATCTTTTCCTCCCTCGGGCTTTCTCTCTCTTACACACACCGTCGCGTCGGCACATGATCACCCTGACCTCTCCCCCTCCACCGCCCCCTTTTCTCCCCTGCCTTCCCGAGGGTCTGTTTGCCCCCGCTTCACCGGAGCACGCCGAGGGAGCCAAGGAATGCGATAGGCTGCAACCACTTCGCAGCTCAACACCCGCCGATCGCATGTTTGTCTACCTATATACCTACCCTGGCTACTATGAGGGGGGCGGATTGTCGTACAGCGTCGCGCTGGGAGTCGGACCTTGGTGATGCTGATGGGTCCTGCAGGTTGTTCATAAATAGCTCCATGCTCGTTCCTGGACCTCTCCGAACTGCGTCGCCGGCACTTGCCTGGCCGTCTGACATGGCCCCCGGCTTTGAATATTCAAATCACTAGTCTGGCCATTTGAGATGTCAAGGCGAAGTCATTCGTAAAGCGCCATCGTCAAGATGAAAAAAAGAGAAGAAAAAAACGCCCAAACCTCAAAATCGTTATTCGTAAGTACCTAGGAGTCTGGCGTCATAGGGAAAACTCTAGATCTGCTAGATATGGCCGTAGTAAACCGCTCGTAAGCTCGTAAGCTCCCAGAGAGACAGAGAGACAGAGAGAAAAAGAAAAGGATGGTTATTTTCAACAGTCGCAAACAAATGTCCGCCAACCAACGGACGCAATTTTGCATCCAAGAAGCCTGTAAATGCGTAGAAATGATGGCAGATGGTGCGCGACTGGCCCGCCTGCGACGCGCCACAGGCACTCGCAACCTATGCGATGTATACGGGTAAACGGCTGCCCAACAGCTCGCTCTTGGAAACCTGGACGTCCTTTTTGTGGAAGTCGTGCAGCATGAGCCAGCAGATCATCCGAAAGACGAGGGTGCACCAGATATCCCCATACTTGATCTCATCGTCTCGCAGGCGATGCAGAATGATTTGTTCCTCGTCGTCAACCGTGTCCGCCGTCCTGGTGCTGAGGTTCGTCTGGTTCCTCCGCTTCAGCCCGCCAAAGCCCACCGCCGGTGCCGAGGGAGAGATTGAGGCTCGCCTGTCCTTCGACTCTTTGGACTCGGCAATGACCTTGCTCCGGACGACACGAAAGTATACCTCCATGAGCTTGTCTTGCTTGAGCTCCGGGGCCGCAGCGTCAATGTCCTCGAAGCGGAGAGGTCTCGCCTTGTCCTCCAGGGGCTGGTTGCCGCTGGGGGCTTTCAGGCCCGTCGCCTTTTCTGTCTTTTCGTTAAACCCAGCAAGAACCTCCTGGATATGACTTCGCAACACGTCCTTGACCATTTCCTGGCGAGAGATTTCGAATGGCGGGACATCGGGGGTCTCTGGAAGCTGGGCCGATTTGCTGTGAACATTCTGCATGCCGGACGCCGTGGTGTAGTTCCGGGTCATTGCGGCTGGCCGAGATTCCCTGGGCGTTGCTGTCAAGATCATGTCCATGTCATCGAGCGCCGAATGCAACGCGTCCATGAGAGGCAAGGTAGGCCAGCCGCTCTGTTCCGAGGCCGCGATGTGCCCCTGTATTTTCCGAATGTTCCTCCGAATAACCTTGCCGACGACGCTCGCGGCATACTGGGGATCTGACTTGAGTTTGTTCATTTGCACGGCGTACGCCCGGAGCAGACTGGTAAGAGAAAAGTTCTTCGTATCCCATCGATAGTGGGTGGGGTTTGGTAGCAAACGGAACGCGCTCTTCTCAATGTGCAGCGTGCGAGCCAGCATTCCTATTATTTCGAAAGCAACTATAAGAAGATTGTTAGATGAAAGAAGTCGGTTCGGTGTTGGAGGATCAGTGCTTGCCAGGAAACAGATGCCCAATTCGCGCGGTCGAATTATCAGCAAAATAATTCACCGTGTTTGTGTTGCAGCCGATAAGGACCAACGTTTCCGCAATCTCGTGATTGCTGGCGAAGTTAAGAACAGACAGGTCCCTAGGTTCGTCGTTGGGGAACTGCAGCCGCCGACCATCTGACGCTGACCGGTAGATAGTCGGAACGAAGCCGAAGCAGAGCTCCTTGGTCTCGTCGACAGGTATGACACGGTTACCCTCAAAGCGGCTGCGCCCGTGTACCTGAAAGGTGAACATGATGCCGAGGTCGCTGACCTTCTCTCCCGTCACCGTGTAGCCGTTGCCTTCAGCGCGGTACCTGTCATTGGCCCTATTGAATTCAACCCAGTATATGCCAAGCATGGACAACATCTCGACAATATGGCACCAAGTGGTGGTTGCATATGGCTTCTTGACATTCGCGGGCATCGTATCCCAGCTTCTGAGTTTCCTCTGGATAGCGATTGTCAGAGTATAGTTGTTGCTGACCTCCTCGAGCAAGGCATCGATATCCTCTGGTTTCTCGGCCTGGGCAAAGCCTTTGGGTGGACTCTTGAAGATCTTATTCTTGTACTGCTCCTTCTGCCATTCTCTGGAGTCGCGTTCCATCTTTTGCAGGGCAGAGAGGAGCGTTACCCACGAAGCCCGCTCGTTGTCGGCCGTGTGCACAGACTGCTTGACCAACTCCTTGTCGGATACATTCTTCTCCTTTGAATTCTTCTCCGCAATCTCCGACCGACTTTCCCACAGACTATCTTCTGATCCATCAATGAAGATGATGTCCTGGCCCTTGACGGGGCCTTTCGTGTTTGTTGGGGGGCACAAGAAGATGACGGGGGTCTCGAATTGCACCTCGAATCGGAACTCGGTGAACTTGAGGCGTCGCTTCTTGGACTCGGACCATTTCCCAATGACTTTGCTCCCACAGCTAGAGTAGCCGGCGGCGGATGCATAGTATTGCTGGGCGACCTGGAGAAGAGCAGCGACGAGGGCGACAATGGAAATGACTAGAGCAGCAACGGCCACGAACAATTCTTTGTCATCGTCGTTAATGTTGTCGTTGATGATCTGGAGCGTACGGTTGAACTGGGCTTCGTCCATGCCGTCCATAACCGCTGTCTGCGGCCGGGGATCGTTCGCCACGTATTACCCCGCCGTTATTTGCCGTGTCTCGCCCTTGGTATCTGAAGCTGATGGGGGGCGAGTAGTGATCTGGCACCTGCGCCTGTTGTTCGGGTGGCTCGGCGGGGAGCGTTCAAAGGTGGGTTGACAGCGACGATGGAGACCAGATCAAGGGAGTCTCACAGGTCGGAAATTGCGGGAGGATACGACCAAGGACGGAGAAGAAGCCATGGAGGATATATGACTGTACTCCAGCTTCCTGGCAGGTCAGCAGGCCAGCTGAAAAGGCCCCAGAGACACAGAAGCAGGCGCGATATGCATCGGAAAGCGGAGAGAAGGGGAGCGACAAGAGGGAGATAAAAATAAATAAAAAAGAGAGAGAGAGAGAGGCGTAGATGGACGAGGCTCTGCATGCATGTCAGGCTAGCGAACGACGGCGGCACAGGCTGAGAATCGTACGGGAGGATGATACGCGAAGCCAATAGCCCGGTCAGTGACTTTCCAGGCGTCCTCGGCATCCAGTCACGCTCCGTTTCCTCCAGGTCGATGAGGCATTCTTTGGTGGTCTGCTGCTGGCTGATTTGCCCACCGACCTACCTACCCCATCGTCAAACCCCTGCGTCTGCATGGTCCCTTGTCTTGCTCAGTAGCCCTATCAGTCGCTAGCTCATCGCCCATACGGCAGGCAGCTAGATTTCGAGCATACCTAGGGGGGGTGCCTCCGCCATTGCTTGTTGAACAGAGGTGTAGGTATTGCTGGGGCGGCGGCGGGCGATGACGGCGATGATGGCGAGGCAGTCACCATGCAAGCTGTATGCGCAACGCGAGGCATGTTGACGTGTCATGATTGAGAGAAGGACCTGTATGGATATCAATTGACGTCCAAACCGCCCCCCCATTTTTTTTTCTTTTTTTTTCTTCTCTGAGTTGGTGACTTTTTTACCCTTCCGGCGGCTGTGCTGTGCTGTGCTGTGCTGTGCTGTGCTGTGCTGCGTGCCCGGAGCGGGCCGGCATTCGAACTAGACTAGAGGCCGGCCAATGCGATGCGGTGAGATGCAGGTGGGCGGTGCAAATGGCGTGGAAGACACGGCATAGTGTCATCGAGCTCCCTAATTACAGTACAGTACAGTACAGTACAGTACAGGTACCTCCCTACCCACCTACAACCACATTTCCCGCTGTCAATTGGAGCGCGGCAGGCAGACGACAAGCTTCCATCCGAACCCGCCAACTGAAGGCCGAACGAATACCTACCTACCTGCCTAACCGCAACCGCCTCCGCTTTGCAGATGGCACTATTTTGATCTGGCATTATTGATCGACGCAGTTGCAGGCAGGTAAAACCATTGGTGTGGGTTGCTTGGAAACCCTCCCTGCCCATGATCAGAAGAATTGTCGCCTCTCCAAACTCTCATCACAAGCGCTTTGAGGAGGCTAGCGTCACTCGTCGGAAATGGCGGCAGCACAGACTTGCTAGAGGAAGTATCTCGCATTCATGTTCATCAACTGGCCTTGTTTTTTTTTTTCCCAAGAAAAGATTATCTCGATGCGCCGTCCTCAGAGATGGGCTTATATACGCATCGTCCATTGACAAGTTTAATCCCCACCACATTCATCATCCACTCACAAGAGGTGCTCATCGAACCAGGCGACGGCCTGAAGGAAAGCGTTCTCCTTGGCGTACTTCTGCGTCTTCTTGCTCAGGTCGCAGCGGACGGCGAAGCCGTGCTCGACGCCCGAGTAGAGGTTGATCTGGTAAGGCTGGCCCGTCTTCTGCAGGATCTCTTCCGACTTGTGGCGCTTCTCGGCGGGGAAGATGGAGTCGGTCTCGGCGGCGGCGATGGAGAGGGGACCGGTGATGGCGGCGAGCTCCTCCTCTTCGACGAAGCTGGGGTGGGCGAGGTAACCGACCTTGATACCGCTCCTGAAGTGGCGAACGACGAACTTGGCACCGAAGCAGTAACCGACGGCGCCGATGTTGGACAGGCCAAGCTCGTCCTGCATGTACTTGAGGGAGTCGGCGATGATGGGGTCGACGGCCTCCTTGGTGTGCGGGTTCTTGCCGTCGCTGCCCTCAAAGATCCACTTCGTGATGTCCAAGTTCTCGGGAAGTGGCATGCTGAGCTGGTCCTTGTTGAAGAGGTCGACGATCAGGGTGGTGTAACCGTTGGCGGCGAACTGGTCGGCGGCGAGCTGGGAATTGGACCAGATGCCAAAGACGTCGGCGACGTAGAGGATGCCCGTGTTCTTGTGGGCCTTATCGGCGGGAGCCTCGGCAAGGTAGCCCTCGTACTTGCCGGCGACTGTGATCTTCTTGCCCTGAGGGGTGCCCCTGTGTTGGAGACGTGGTCAGCATGGCTGATGGGCTCTGAGAGATACGAGTTGTGATGCTGGGGTTTTCGACAGTTGACCCTTCCACGGGAACCAAGCTTTCTGGGAAGTGGGGGGAGGGGTCGTTCGGCAAAAGGGGGGGGACTGGTCTGGACTGGTCTGGTCTGGACTGGTCTGGGCTCTTCTTACTCGTGCTTGACGCCGACGGTGCAGCATTGTCCGGGAGGGTTGGAGGCCATCGCGGGTGTTTATGTTGGCGTCTGTCTGGATTGGTGTAGACGGGAATCAAGAAAGAGGGAATTCAAGAAACTATATCGGATAACTGAGAGAACCTGGTGCAAGGAAGGGAGGGAAGCAGCAGCCGAGGAGGGGTGGGGGCGAGCAAGCTTATACATATGTAGTGTAGAAAGCCAGGCTCATGACTGAAGCTTGACGCGACTGGGGAGGGGCGTCATGGATGGTGGAGGGGCCAGCGGGCCCAGAGTGCCGGGGCCATCACATTGCGTCGTTGACGTGAGGCATTACGAAGCGGATGGGGATGCCCGATGGATGGCAAACTGGATCTCATCTCCCTTTTTAGTAACGCGATTCGGCCACTGCCAGTATGCAGTCACTAGTATCCGTATAGCTAGGTAGTTTACAGTGCCTGCCTGCCAGCCTGCCAGCCTCCGGACCGACCCAAGGTTACCTGGGCGCAGTAGGTGGGTAGGCAGTAATTAGGGCACAAGAGTGTAGGTATTGAGTTGCACCTTTGATGGGTCGAGATCCGTCTCACAATCCTCCCGGTCCGATGCGATTGGATGATAGGTCCGGTTCCGGTAACTGGGTTGGAAACCAAGTATCAACTCGGACACTCTGCCCCCTCCTGATGAGACAAGCAGACAAGATGGCACCCCGGCGAAAGCGCAGACGCCCAGGGCTGTGTTCCGTTCCCCTTCGGAGTTTCCGGATTCTTCGGCGAGCAATTCGGTCCCGATCCGGCGCCACGACCAGCGGCATTAACGGAGATAAGTACCTCGGTGCAAGTTGAAATCCCGATACCTCGTTTTGTCCGCTGCCCCCAGGCACGCACGCGGGGTTCCAAAATACACCGCCGGTCGATACTGCGAGCTTGGGTGAAGCGCCTCTGGGAAACTGGCGGTGGTTTTTTTGGTTGGTTTGTTTTCCAGCAAACGTGTGGCAGCAGCAAGAAGAAGTGGTGGACGTTGCAATTCCGCAATTCCGCAATCCCGTGGACTGTTGAACTATCGACAATGGCATGCCCCAACGTTACGTACCTGCTTACCCATCTACCGTTCTCCTGCACGACCAAGGATAGAAGTACACATGTAGGCCATGCATACATTACCGGTATCATACATAGACATCATACATAGATTCATTAGAAGACGCCCGGTGAGCGTGGGTTTCTTTCTCGGCCGGACTAACAGACAGTTAGTTGCCTTACTCACCGAGTGTCGCTTGGCTCGAACCCAGCCGCTGCATCCGCCTACCTACCAATATGTAAGTAAGCAGGTAATTAGGCAACTTGTGTGCATTTCATCTGTTAGACCGTCCAACAATGTCTCGGTTGCACTTACCTAGGGACATACTATATTATATGCCTACCTACCTACCTACCTACCTACCTAACTCTGTACGAATAGGTAAGGAATACTCCGTACTCTGCATCAATATGTAGACACCACAGTCCGCAGTCAGTGCACGGCCCGGCCTACCTAGCCTAGCCTAGTAGTGGTAGTTTACGTCAGTTTCCCACGCTGTTCGACCCCAACATAGCGTCGTCCCTGCCGGCGTTACAATTTGACCTTTTTGCCGCGCTGGCTGTGCGACCAGGTTTCCCTGTTCAGCCACCAATCCAAACTGTTCCCGGCCCGGTCATCGGCCGCTCGCCACGCCATCTCTGTACCTGAAGAACTGCACACTGCAATGCAAGCTTGATTGTTTGGACCGCGCGATAGGACAAATCGCAGTCCAACGCTCTGGTTGTTGTTGTTTTTTCCCCTTCTTTTTTGTGTGAGTGCGCCGACGATCCCCTCTGCGACCACGTCGATCGAACCTCCGGGCAGATGCGAATGGCGCCGATATCTGTTGTCCAACAAAGACTGTGAAGGGCTTGCGAATGGCGGAGAGCGAACACAGCAACGACCGAGAGGCTGACGACAATCATGGAGCTTCTGGAAACCCGACCGTCATGCCTCTCGAGCCGGTCGAGGCATTCCCACCCTTACCGGCATTCATTCCAGACGCCAGCACGCCGTGCGGCGGCGATGCTGGTCTAGATGTCGCCAAACCCGACATCAAACTGTCGCACATTCCTCTCCCTCCGCGGCCCAGTGTCTCTGCGAGCGCGCCCCCTACTTCCACCCTCCCTACCATACCCGCCGGTCACTCCGACGAAGACCAGTCGTCCGACGCCTCCTCGATCCACAGCAAGCCTGAAAAGCGGGATTCGTCCAATTCGTCATCCATGTCGGGGCCTATCACCGTTCCCGAGGAGCACGAGGCCGCCCACGCCGAGGACGTGAAATCAAACATGAGGGCCCGATCCGGATCCAACTCCGCATCCATAAAGAAGAACCAGAGCCATGACAACGTTAGGAGGCTATCTGCCGCAGGCATGCAGCAGCTCACCGACCCCGAGGCTCTGCCCGTGGCCGTTGTTCCGGAACATGACTCTGGCGAACGAGAACAGCGACTGCGCCCGCCCGTCGCAGACCAACTCCACGAGATTCGGCAGTCAATCCTTAGCCAACCGCCCTCCCTTCGATCCAACGGCCCCGTCACGGACGGTGGAAACAGAACCCGGTATCAGGACGAGCCTCGGAGGCCTGTTTCTGGGAGAACCCTCTCGACACCCCCAACAACCCGCCGCCAGTCGCAGTCGCAGACTACATCGCCCCGTCGGAATTCCTTCTACACCGTTGCTCGGCCACCGCCGCTGAACCTCGATGGAACGAGCCATTTTAATGCCATCAACCTCCAACCGCCGACCACGCAGAACAAACCGCCCCAGATCCACGTCCCGCCACCGGTCAAGTCACACAGAAATGAACCCATCCCTCCCTCGCCTCTCCCTCCCTCGATACCCCTCCCGCCCATGTCTATACCAACCCACCTCCAGCTAGAACTGGCCGCCCAACGACCGAGCCCCCTGTACATACATCATTCGCACACGAACGATATTCCATACGAGTCTTACGTTGTCAAGTGGGAGAGGCTGAAGAATGTGCTCCTGCTCCCGTCTTTCCTCGAGAGGACCCTTTACTTTGGCGCTCTGGCCTGTCTCGATGCTTGGCTATACAACTTCACCATTCTGCCAATGAGATTCTGCATCGCCCTTGGAGTCCTATTCAGATGGTGGGGGTACATGGCGGTGAAGGAGGCGCAGTGGATGACTGGCTTTGTCTGGTACGGCATGGGCAGACTCTGGGCCAGAGCTCGCCGACCGAGAGCGAAGATTGCCTCTTCCGTCCAGCAGGAAGACACCGATCCACTTGGTGGTAGTCGCGACAGAAGTCAAAGCAGACCGGCCGAGCGGACACTATCCGTTCCCACGGCGGACATCAGATCGCCCCCCGGCGGCACCCCGGTCGTTCATCTGGACTCGGATTCCAAGGCAAACAGCAGTAGGGTTGTCGAACAGGAGGTCAGGCTCAACGGCAATGGGCACATCACCCATAAGATGAATGGATCCGCTGGCCACCATCCCTCCCATGGTTATAGTTATAGGATGCATCGGCACCGTAGGACCAAGTCGATACCGTCTAACCTGTCTTCCTTTCACAAGGCGGACCTGCTGCAGGGTGCCGTCATCCTCTTCAGCTCCCTGTTCCTGATGAAACTTGACGCCAGCCGCATGTACCACTTCATCCGCGCTCAGGATGGCATCAAACTTTATGTCATTTATAACGTCCTCGAGGTAGGCGACTTGCTGCCGGGCTCGACCAAGATGTACCGCTGACTCAGTGCCTTAGGTTGGTGACCGCCTCTTGTCGGCTCTTGGGCAAGATATCTTCGAGTGCCTCTTCAGCTCCGAAACCCTGTCGAGGAACAGCTCTGGCCGTTCCAAGGTGCTCTTACCTCTGGGCATGTTTGTTCTTGCTCTCATTTACAACGTTATCCATTCTGTCGCGTTGTATTACCAGGTCATCACCCTTAACGTTGCCGTCAACTCCTATTCCAATGCCCTTCTGACTCTTATGATTTCCAATCAATTTGTTGAGATCAAGAGCACGGTCTTCAAGCGATTTGAGAAGGACAACCTGTTCCAGCTGACGTGTGCCGACATTGTCGAGCGCTTCCAACTTTGGATCATGCTTTTCATCATTGGCATGCGCAACATTGTGGAGGTGGGTGGACTTTCGGTACCTGGGGCCGGGTCTGAGAATAGCGACCTGGGGGGTTCGGGGGCCATGCCTCTTCACAGTCCATCGATCCTGCCGTTCAGCTTCACGATTCTCCCATCATGGGTCTGGTCAGGCGAGGTCCTCTCTCCGTTTCTCATCGTCATTGGCAGCGAGATGCTGGTTGATACCATCAAGCATGCCTACGTGAACAAGTTCAACAACATCAAACCGACTTTCTACAGCCGTATTCTAGATATCTTGTGCAAGGACTACTATACCAACGTAGGTCCCTGCCCCGTGAGATGATTTTCCTCGAAGCTAACGTACGCAGGCCTTTGTTTCGCCCTCATTGACGCGTCGGCTTGGCCTGGCCGTCATCCCGTTGTCCTGCTTGTTCATCCGAGCTTCGGTCCAAACCTACCACATGTTTTTGTCGACGCGGATTCCCACTCCGATCCCGGAGTCTACCCAGACATCCCTGTCTGTCGAATCCGCAACCCCGTCATCACCGGTGATGGTTGCAGCGCTCGATCGCCTGGATACTTTGTTGCGGGACGCCCTAGGCCGGGCCGTGTACGGCTACCCGTATGGCGAGCCCAGCGTCCAGAGCAGAGCGTGGTGGACCTGGACCAGCGACGACGTAATTGCGGCGGTCACCATGATTGTTGTCTTCTTCATCGCCTTTCTGGTCCTGCTCATCATCAAGCTGCTGCTCGGCATGGTTCTGCTACGGTATTCGCGGAACAGGTACGCCAAGATGAAGCGTAAGGAGCACATGGTTGCAACGGGCCAAGAGGAACGCGAGGTTTACGATGCCACGGGCAAGAGGGTTGGCGGCTATGGCCAGATCGAGGTCACCGACGACCGGCGTAGGTGGATTCACGCAGACGAGAAGGAGGGCCTGAAGGGTGGCAAGGGACGAGCCCAGAAGGCGGAAAAGCCGCAAGACGGGGACTACCACGGAGTTCAGCGGTATGAAATGATTGCAAAGAGGATCTGGTAATGGCGTTCCGGAGTTCGGCCACAGCATGGGCATAGCAGGGCCTCTCGGGTGGCCTTGCTATATCCTCTTCTTTTCTTCCTCGTTGAAAATTACAGAAATGACTTTATGTGTTCATCGGCTACCCTTTCTTTACGTTCAGCAGCATTTGTGTAGACCTGGAAAGCCACAAACTTTAATTACTGTCATGGGCAGGCACTCTTCATGCGATGCGCCCATCACCGTCCACCAATCTCCGATGTTTGAACCATTCTTATATGTATCTCATAAGACTTGCTCGGCCCTGTTTTCTTTCAGATACAAAACAAACACGTCACCTCTTCTCCAAGTGTTTTCTTGACGGTCATCGCTTCCGGAGCCAACTGAGACACCTACACTTCCACGCACATCTCAAGCCAACCACGCCATCCCCTAAACCAAACGCGACCGACCACGTGGCAAGGCCGAAACCGAGACCATGTCGTCGGTGACAGATTCCGAACTGCCCCAGAGGGCCGGTGGTAGATCAGACGCCTATCCCAACGACATGGACAACCAGGCCCAGGCACTCGACCATGCCCGGAAGATGCTGGACTTCATGGTGGAGGAGAGCGCATGTAGCATCTGCTACGAACCGTTGCGCAGCATGCACGTCACGCACTGCGGGCACAATCACTGTACACAGGTGAGTGTTCTCCAAAGGAAGACGGAGAGCGCACGGTTGACGGATGAGTATGTAATAGTGCATCCGCACGCTGTTTGCGGAGACGGGGGTGCGTCGGCGCGTCCCGCGCGGGCGTCTTGACGAGTACAAGGTCTACGCTCAATGTCCGACCTGCCATGCCGAGGTCGGGCTTGACCTGGACAGAAACGACCGTCTTATCGTCCCTGTCGTTGTCGCAGTAAGTGGCTTGCTGACCAACGTGGAATCTGGCCGGTCTACCGGCCGAGCTAACATGTGTGCCAGGCAGAAAAGCAACTGGGGCGTCTTCGCGAGTGGTCGCAGCGGAGGAGGGTCCGGAACGATGAGCTGTCGGCCCAGGGTGCTTCTTTCCCTTCCACGGCTTCTTCCAGGCGTCGACTCGCCGATGTCATGGTCCGGGAGGACGAGAGGCGCGCCTCGACGACGGGTGCCTCCACATTCGCCTACGGCAATATGTTTCCCGCACGTCACCCAGAAACATCACCGACGCCGTGGCCAACGGTACCATTGCCCCTCCCTCGGGGCCGGACACAGAATACTGAGCGGCCAATACCTACCACAGGGATGGCATCTTCCTCAGTAGAGGCTCCGTCTCAACCATGGGGCTACCAGCCAGGTTTTACCCCCCCGTCTTATCACTACCCTCCGCCTCTCAGTATTCGGAGAACCCGCGAAGATGAGAGCCTTATGAGTAGCGCCGATGGGGAAGAGGGTAAGGGCACACTGTCTGCTGGGTCTGCGGGGGGATGTGCGGTGAGCTGGCGTGAATCCAAGCAGAGATGAATACATATGGACAGTTATTCTCTGACAAGCCCTAGTTGAGTGGGCAGCGAGCGGAATATAAATGCATGTCTAACGCAACTACCCGTACATCAATCAAGTGGCCCGGTCCTGTTCCCCTCAACACTTGGTTACAAAACCTGTGGATGACATGACGGGACGAGGAAAGCAGGGGGGGACTGGTGGCTCCGCTTGAAACTGGCACCCCTATCCAAGTTGCCCGGGAGATCCCCGTTTCCAAAACAAAATCCGGCATTCCATGCTCTTCGACACCTGGTAACAATTTTCGGTATCAATCTTCTTCTTTTATCTCTTTCGGGTCTGATTATGTGCGTCCTAGGCAGCTTCTGGGCCCCTGCGAGGCTGTGACTCGAGGGAAGTCTCGCACCTGGAAAAGACCACGAACCAAGTGGGTTTGGCCCGTGGAGAGATGGCTTCTGAAGTTTTGGGGTTTCCTGGAAGAATCCAGTGGTTCCGAAATCTCACTCCATGGATGAGCCGAAGGTCGAATAGGCTCTGAGCGGATGTGGTCCCGCTTTGTACCCGGCAGGTTATTAGATTGGATGACTCTCGGAATGCGTAGTCGACCCATGCTGGCCGAAGTTTGGAGACTGCTCCCTCTGCCGGACTTGTATCCGTGCAGGGAATAATAGCAATACCCCCCCGAGCTCCCCCCCTCCCTGAAGCCATCCGCTACTTCACGGCTACCTCCTGTGCTGCCCAAATTCCTATTCTCGCCGGAGTGATAATCTTCTGTCTATCCGCCTACCCAGTCGTTCTGCCAAGATCTTGGCCGCTCCTTCGGGAGCAAAATAATGCTCACGGGATATCACTCAGGCAACGGAGACATGGCAGCTTGCTAATCTTGCCGTAATAGGATCATCGCGTCCCAAAGAATCATGGGGGACGAGTAGCTCTGCCAAACTGTGGCTCGATAGGCCCCGGTCACATAGTCCCTGGCGCCGAATGCTCTTGCTACATGTCGTGAACTGTTAAGACGACTGCCTCTGGCAGAGGGTCACAAGCACCTTCTTTTGGGCGACACACAGATACCGACTGTTCCACAACTTAACTATGACTGCAGCCATATTTTGATCGTCTCCGTCATATCCCCTCGTAGGCATCTCATCTTCATCGTCGTCGTTGTTATCATAGACATCCTCGGCCTCATTGTCCATGTCTTTTTCATCATTTCCTTTCATCTGTGACAGCAAAACCAGTCCCAATCTAGTGTATCCATGTTATCAATCTACTACCTACCAACACCTCTTCATCTGTCAACATAAAGACAAGAACGGCATCCAGCATAGCGTTGTCGTTATATAGTGAACTCTTTCGGTCAACACCTCATCTACTTTCATCCATAAGGTTAGCATCTACAACCACAGTTCGATGCCAGGCTCCTTGGCTTCACTAAAAATTGCAACATCCACTACGTTCGGTTTCGGTGAAATCATGTCTTCACCAGCTAGCTTTTCGATGGGTCGTTCATTTGTCGCCGGTTCTTCTGACTGAATTAAGCTCACCTTGGCCTCTACGTAGAGTCTACACAACGTCGATTATGGCCTCGCCGTCAAGCAAGTCTCTGGCCCGTGAAGCCGCACGAAGAGAGAGAGCTGGGGGCCCATGTCAATGTGGTCATTGAATGTCGAGCGGTGCGACCTCCAGACGGTCGCTTTGATGCGCACACCGTCTAGGTTCTTCATCTGGGGCGGAACGTGCCAAATCTTACCCCCCCAAGCATTCTTCTCGTTGTTTAGAATAACAAAGCTTTTGATTCGTAGGTAGAATGACGCACTTATGATTTCGAAAGGAAAAGTATACGCCCATCTATGGCTAGTAGGCAGTTGCTCAGCGGCTCCCTTCTGAAGACGGCTATTTCCAAACTCCGCACGTCACGGCCATTGCAGGATGGATATGCGTACTTGCCATTTGGTTCATATCACGTCACGCAGACGACACGGAAGTCACGATACATCATGGTGTCCTGCTTTCCCTCTCCTTGAAGCTTTCCAGCCTTGGCACGTCGACCGGAAGCACAGCTTCCCTCCGTCGTCGGCCCAAACCTCAACGACACATCATCTTCATCTTCCTCGTCCCCCAAACAATAATCGTTATACTATCGCTAAAAAGTCTCTTCCCTTCAGCGTCGTCTTCGAAAACTCCGCTGCGACGCCTCGTGTTCCTTGCACAGTCCCACCCATTCCCTCTGACGAACCGGATTCGGCGCCTTTCCAAAGACGCACGAAAGCCTCACCTCTTGGGTTTCAACCCCGAACCGGCCACTATTCGTCCGTGAAATGACAGCCACAGACGAAGTCAGCGACACCCCCGCTGCCGCTGGGCCATGGACGCCGACGTCGACTGCGCAGTCCCCCAGCACCCCGACACCTGTCCACCAATGCAGAAACTGCCGCGTGTCGTTCTGCCAGCCTCTCGGCTGTGGCCATGTGTATTGCAACGAGGTAGGCTTTACACTAAAGACCGGCCTCGTCCCGGGGAGGCATCCGTGATACATGTGATATGAACTGACACTGCCTAGTGCCTCGGCCCTCCGCACACTCTCGCGCCTGGCAGCACAGGCTGCCCTGAGTGTGATCACAGAAAGCCAACGCCCCTAAAGCCCTTGACGCCTGTAAGCGACTGATCCTGCCACCCCTCGGTAGATACTACTTGTATGACCACGGCTGACCCCTCCCTCCCTTCTCTCTAGGAGCCCAAGGTTGAGCACAAGACCGACCGCGAGTCTGGGGAGCAATACCACAAGAGAGCCCGCCGAACGTCCTGGATCTCGTTGGCCATGCTCATCCTGACCATGGTTCTTGGGGGTTTCTTGGTATATGCGAGCGCCAAACTCGCCTCAACGGTCGGTTGCCTCGGTTCTGCCGAACTCCCGTAGAGCAGCAGGAGAGGGGCGGCCCGAAAGGCGTTGCAGTCGACGACGCGGGGATTACGCAGACTGGTGACTTTGACGGCGTTTGCCATCGCAACAGTTTTAGGGATACCCTACGATTAACATGTCTTTCATTCATTAGGCATTCCATGTAATAACACGCCGCTTGTTACCCGCCAACCAGGGAAAGGTCCAGAATGGCACGCAAACCGTTCACAGAGACGGGGAAACGTGATTGATGCGATGCTAAAACCAGTTAATTTGCCCTTCTTCCAATCATCAAGCCGTTATTGTCATCGTGGTACACGTCATCCTTTACACATTTGATGTACAGTTGACCCAAGACGCCACTGCGGTACTGCCGCTCCCGTAGCAGTGTCCTAACTCAACGCCCCCCAAAACACGGAATGGTCACACATGTATCGTTACTTCAACATGCCCACCCCCGCCTACCGGAGGCCGACGCCATCTCCCCTCGAGACTCGTTCCCAGAACCGTCGAAGCCGCCACACCCTCCCAACTCCTTTGGTCTCCTCCCACTTCTTGATGCCCTCCTCTCGCTGGCGCACCTCGCCCTTCCATACGCCTTCCACCCACTTCCTTAGCCCGTCCTTGACCTTCTCCTTCTCGATGGCCCGTCGCTTGGCGACAAGGGCAGGTGCGACTTGCACCATGCTCATGCCGGGGACGCATTCGGGTGGTAGGACGGCCCGCTCAACGAGGGCTTCGGCTGACGGTCGGGTGGCAAGGCGGCGAGAGAGTCGGATGGAGACCAGCGAGCGCGCCAGCCGGCGTGAGACGACTGAGGTGTGGGTCAGAAAGATGGAGCGGGCGATGAGTTCCGTCAGGGAAGGACGCGAAGGGGAGGACAGCAGTGGCGGCAAGATGGCGCGCGTATGACGAAGGCGATAGTGATGAAGAATCGGCGAAAGAGACAGGTGACGCAGGTGATGGTTGGCCTATGCCATCAGCAGAGTTCGATACTGTAATTTACATGACGACGGGTGGGGTCAATGGGTCTCAATGGGATAGCAAACATGGGCGGGATCGGGCAGGTACGCGAGAAAGCGGGGAAAAAAAGAGCGTCAAGAGAGAAGAAGGATACATTGTAAAGTCACTGGGAGGTCGGTTCACCTACCCTCGAAGCGGACAACAGGTCATTGACATCCAGATAGCCGAGGATCTGCAGCATGATCTCGTTGGGAAGTTCAGAAATGGCTCCCGTGGTGTGGCTCTGGGGTCGAAGCAGCGTCAGGCACGAGGATGGAGAGGATGGTTCGGGGGGCCCCCCCCGTTGTTGCTCGGCATGGGCTCCTATGTCTGCTCCGACAGGTGGTCGGGCATCAGCGGCCGCGGCGTAAGTGAAGTCGAGGTGCGCGTAAAAGACATGGCCAGGGCTGTGATGGCCGGCGGATACGGGAATTGCGAGAGATGACGAGTGTGCCATGGCAATTTGGCGGGTAGGGGGGAGTTGGTCGCCTGGACCCATCTCGTTGTGCATAGCGTCCGTGGCCGACTTGGTAGCCTACCTACAAGCGACAAAACGGTGTATATTAGAGCGAGCGAATTACCGCTCAGCTCAACCACAGCGACGACGCGACGGAGCGCAGTTTTGTCAATGGCGGCTGTCGGCCTCTAGAATGGCTGAACGTGGGTCACGGAATCGTCCCAGCGGAACTTTGGTGGATGCTTCGAGACCTGACCCGTTGCCCGCCTGGTGCCAAACACAGGATTACGTGACCCAGTCGCGCGAGAATGGGAGACACGCCAGCAAGAGAAGAGAGGGGCAAAGAGGAAGAGAGGGCAAGGCGCGAGAAGCGGTAGGTAGCCAGGCGACGACAAGCGACGTCGTGGAGATGGACGAGATGCGCCGAGGAGGTATGGTATGGGCCGGACCAGTCCAGTCGTCGGTCGGGGGTCAAAAGTGCCGCGCGCGAGGAGGTGTCGGCGGGCGCGTGTCGTGTCGCAAGTGTGGTGGTGACTGGCCGTTTTAGGCCCGACCAGCGACCGGCAGGAGAAAGAGTTAAGGGCAGGGAAGTAAGTACTTGGCTTCGGTTATAGCGGGCGGACACCAACGGCGACGGATGGTACAGCAATTAGTGTCGAGGGGCGGCAGAGAAGAGGCGTCTTTTGCCAGGCTGTTCCGTCAATAGGAGGAGATAGATACGTGGTGAGATTAGAGTCTATCTCGGCGGGGCGGAAGGGAGAGAAAGACAGACAGTCGTGCGACAGGGATGCCGAGTACCTCGACGGAAGTCAATGTATGTCGGAGAGAGAGGTTTATAGGTAGGGTAGGTTAGGTATTGCAGTGCTGAGGTTGCCAACGGCGTGGCGTCGTTGGCTGGAGTCAAGGAAGAGAAGGATGAAAGTTGTTTCCCAAGATTGATCAAAGGTGGTGGCAGACTCCGGACATCCGAGTTGGGAGTGAGTACAGTAGGTAGGTAGGTAGGTATCAATCAGTGCCTGCCTAGGCAAGGTGAGGAAGGAGTGAGTGAGGAGCAGCTTCTTGCGCCTCGCCTCGCCTCGCCTCCATCGTTCCAGGCTGCGTCACACGGCCCATGGAGAGCCAGGAACAAGGGGGGAAAGAAGGCAGACCACAGTGCGCGCCAATCAGCTTACGGTATAGCGTTGTGATGTTTTGGCTTGTTCAGCGGTCACGGGAGACACTGTGAAGAGGGCGGCATGGCATAGCATGGTATGGTACACTATGGTGTGGCATGGCATGGCATGGCATGGGTACGTGCTCTTTCCCCAAGCCGAGTCACCCTAGGTAGGTAAGTAGATAGGTATTTGTACCCATGTACCTACGTATACAGCCCAGGTTGCTTGGAAAGCTGCTTCCCTGCACGGGCGATTACCATCTCCCCCCGTCGAGCCGTCTGTTCCCCCGAGACGAGACGAGACGAGACGAGACGAGACGACGATATCGTGGGCTCGCTCATCAACAACACGGAATATTAAAGGCCTGCCTGGCAGCTTTGTGCATGGTATCCGTATTGAGACCAGACAATGGCGCACTGGCCTGGGAACACACCACCACTACCTACCTGGTGTTCGTCAATCGATAGACACCTGTCTACTGTAGATGCTGAATACGGATACATACATCGTCGTATGCACACTGATTGGGACACTTGTTCTCGAGTCTACTTGGACGTCAGTCAGTCCTGCTTACTGCTGGCCTACATCCTCCAAGTGAAAGGATGTTGCCGCAGAACGCACGCACGCACGCACGCACGCATGCAGCCTGAGGCAAAAGAGATCTATCTGCCACCCACGGGAGTTGGTCGGGCAGGTGTTGTTGTCTGCCGGAGGGAGGCGGGGTGGTGGGTGCTTGCCTACCTTGGATAGGTAGGCAAGTAGTTTACATCTTTTGTCAACCTCTTTCCTCGCCTGAATGTTTTTTATTTTTCCCCGTCCCTTCCCCCTCCTTCCACTGAGGGGTGCCCCTAGTGGGTTACGCCTGAGTACACTACGATGTACGTACATGCACCATGTGCAGTATATCAACCAAGAGGGGATCAGACCCGCTTTTCAGGTGATTCCCGGTTCGGCCCTGGGCTACCTAGCTGGGCTCCACTGCAACGTCCAACGTCCCGATGTCTCCCCGCGTTCAAGCCACACGCGACGGACGTGCTTTGAAATGGAATCGAAGCAGCCATGGCGCCTTCTCCTACATGCCCGGCTCGATATAACATACTAACTTCTGCCTGTAGAGTGTTTACGGAATATGTTTACCGACCAAACTAGGTATTGGAGCTGTATGTAATCGTAGTAGGCCTTTTACTATCCCTAGGTTAGGTAGGTAGTTCCCACCCCTCGCCCGCCCCTGACGTGGACATGGCCTGCCAATAGGCCGTCGGCCGCTGACTTGGCTTGGCTGATCCTCGGACCTGCTTGACACCTGCTTGAACCATGATCCATCCAGGGCTGGCAACGAATTCATTCACCCCTCTCTTCTGCCCAGGTATGTACCTCTTCGTCCCTATCCGTACACCACACTAGACTTCACTACACTACACTACACTACACTACACTACACTACACTACACTACACTACACTACACTACACTACACCTACCTATTCTGATCATTGGCGTATTCCGTCGGGTACCGTAACACATCGTCAATGACTATGAGAGGCCATAGGAGGTGCTTGGCATGCAAACGCAACAATGGGCGAAGCAAACAACATAAACGAACGATGCAGCTGTGCTACCCTTACCAGATTCCATCACTAGCCGTCTGACTCTATCGCCCTTGCTGTCATCTTTGTACTTGCCCGCCCATCTTCCCAGCGAGGGGGCATATCCCGTGTTGTCAAATCTGCCTCAAAATCTGCTGTGGTGGATGCGGCCCGTTCCTCCGGCCCTATACCTTGAAAGCTGGCCTGGCCAATCACATCCGTTCCTGGTCCTCTTTGCGGCTGCAACAGAAACGCGTCCGCTTTTGTCGGCCAACGCCTTACTCCTTCAAACTATCGAACCAGTCATGTAACCGAATTGCCCTATTCTGTCTGTCCTCGATTTCCTTCAGACAACCCATCTTTCACCAATGTCGTTGGGCTCAGTCGTCTTTGCCAAAGCCCAAAGCCGTAGACCAGCTGCAGGGAGGTCCTTCACCAGTATGGTTTTGTTAGACACGGCACAGGGGGGCCCTCTCTGTCTGGCTGCTAAGTGGAATACGCCCTGCTTGTCTATATGTATCTCTTGTCCATATCATCCTGTGCTTTTCAATAGGGCGTGCTGACGTGCGTCTTTGCTGTCCGTCATTGGTCTTTATTTCGTCATTTTCGCCGAATGGGTCCAATCATGTTCCAGGAAAAAAGACGCAGCATTTCTTCAGCCCGTGATTCGCAAAGTTCCCGAGAATTTGGGTGAACCTTCGAACGCCTTCTGGAAGCCCAGGGTGCTCATTGGTTTTGATTCTACAAGCTTTTTGGGCGGGCCCCAACCTGCTAAAGAGTATTGTGTATGCTTTTCTGAGTGGCATGGTAGCATTCGAGCTCTTGGTGATGGGCATAAATCACCAAAGAACAGAGCACGGGGATACCAAAGCTGCTCCATCTCAGGCCTATGTGTGGTTTCCGCCATTGCCATTTCCTAGCCGAGGCCCTGCTCAACATTGCAAACGACCAAAGAGCCTTCTCATTGCCTCCAAGTCATGGCCGCGCGAGGAAGAACTTGGCCGACTGAGAGGCGACCTTAACGGCGGCCACCTTCGAGCCGACAGCGGATCGCTCTGCCTAACAACAATGCTGGGCCGCGACCATGGTTTGATTCACACCCTACCATGGTTCTCGAGAAACATGTCCAGGTACCCCGCCGGGAAAATTGTTGTCCAGGTCATCAAGGTGGCGCTTCCGGTCAGTACAGTTCCTACTTTCAGTTGAAAAGCACCTGCAGGATGGCAAACCCGGGCCCATTGACGTCCAAAGCTGCAAGCCTATCCGGAAACGGCCCCCCAAGTTGACAGCGCATCGATGGTCCAAACAAGGCATTCCCTACTCGCGACCCCTGGACGGCCCTCGATAGGCAGCGTGGGCAGTGAAGGAGGTGTTCGCGAGTTCGCTTGGCCCACACGTCGTTTATGCTCCCTTAAGATGCCGAGCCGCTGCCCAAGGAATCTCGGTCAAAGCATTTTCTTGCTGCGGGCCAGTCCACGCCAGGCCTGCATGACCATGTCAGATCATTCGATTCCTGGCTTAATCGCTATCAGTCTTTCCAAACTCGTCACTGAGTGGCTTCGCCCATTGTACCACTCAAATAGAATAGAAAATTCAAAGGCGGAACATTTCAATGAAATCGGCTTCGTCAATCAACAGCTGTGAATGGAGACGAGGTACAATACAAGGCGTTACCCTCGTAAGGGTCGAGGTACACTGTAATTTCGTTGTGAATGAAGACGGAAACGCTCGCCCGGTTATTTTGCCAAGTCACATGTCTTTCACTCAATGGTTTAGAAGCAAAATGCGGAGGTTAACTGCACTCCTGCATCATTGGACAGCAAACCGGAAGCGTTGCCAGTCGCTCAGTCCTGAAGGGAGTGGATGTAAAAGGGCCTCCATCAGAAAGTACTTGGAACATGGCTACGGCTTATGGCTACGGCTTGGGTACATGCGCCTCTCCTTCGGGGTTCTGGCATAGCCCACACGTAATGCAAGGCGGAATGCTGGCCATGGCCAGCGGCCGGCCGCCACGTTGTGATGCCCAGAGTTCGAACCAATGCCTAATGACTTGACTAGTACCGATCTCGTCTCTTTCGTCTTCTTTGCCTACTGTAGCCCGCGTCGACTCGGTCACGAAGCCAACGAATTGTCCATATTGGGGCAAGCGGAGGGATACATGTAAGGGGATAAGCCTACGAAAACTGACATGTCCCTGAACAATTCAATGGGCGCTCACTAGGCTGCATGCCTCACTGCTGCTCATGGAGGGAGAACATATACCGACACCTCTCTCGCAAGGCAAATATAAACGGAACACCCCTCCCTCTATGGAAGCGGCACATGCATAGCATGAGCGCCAGAGACATCCGATTATTCATCGACGATGAATTCGACCGATTCAGGAAACGGGCTTCCGGCTCCAGCAGCTCTTGATTAAAGTGACGAGCCAATATCTTGGTGTTATATTGGGCCGACCTCACCCATGTATCTACCTCTCAAGGGCTGCAGGGGGAGGGGGGACCTCAGCTTGAGAGATAGGGATCCTTCCTTCACATTTGTACTTATACCTGTACAACGCTTGTGGATGGCCCCCCACGCCCAATTAGGCTCAGGTAGACTGAAGATGGGTAGAGAGATGAACGAGAAGGTGGTGGCTGGCTTAAACGAGTATACCGACTTGGCAACCATGCCATCTCGATGACGTCCCATTCCGAGCTGCATGCGATGACCTGGGTGTGAACTTATGAAGGAGCACTCGGTCAGCTCTAATGGCTTTCCATTCTGAATCTCTTGGACACGACCATTTCGTGTTCCCCCTTTCGTATGCAGCATTGTGGGAAAACCAATGGCCTCACTACATAACAAAGCCGCACAGATACAGCCTGGTCTTGATGGTTCATGCCGGCTTCCACCCTCGCCAAGATATTCTCCCTCTAGGGACAGCGGTCATGGATGACAGTTGTCTCGGACGGGTAGAGCGTGAGTTATTGCCGAGTGTGCCCGGCGAATAAACTAAACAAGAGCCGGACAGGGTCGTGTGAAATATATTGAAGCTCCACAGTGGCCGCACGCAACGTGGGCAAGGAGAAGCAGCCTCGTCTTTCTAGCGGGAGGCTAAGCATGCTGCCCCATCGCTATTTGCATTGCCCTAGGGCCACTTCCGGGGTTGTTCCTGGAAGGAGGAATATGCGAGTCTTCTGCACCTCACGCATCACAGCCCACATGAGATTTTCGTTCAAAAGCGGAGATGTCGTCCGCCTTGCGTTCGAATTATTCTGTGTTCGGAGAAGATGCAGTAGGGAATGGGGGTACTTGGGGTTGGAAAAGAGGAAAGAAGGTAAGCCCAAGAAGTAAAATAAAACGTACATGAAAACGCGTTCCTGTTGGAAAGCCGAACTACATACCGTCTAGGCCAGGGGTTTACGGTCTCCAAATATCAAAACGGATGACCGGCCGACCGCGCAGCAAGGGGAAAGTAGAGCATGCTACCCATGAGCATGGATCCTTTTTTGCTCACAGGATGTGTCTCTTGCCAACGTCTCATTGTGTCCACCCACACCAACTCTCCCTTGATCACTTTCATGGTTCTTCTGCTTCCTAAATCAGAATAGACCAAAAGCTACCATCTGATATATGTATTGCCCCTGTCCATCTTACGATTTCTATCATATTCTTTTGAAGGAAGCCGCAATGCTCGAAAGTGGAGATTTATATTGCTGAACAAGGTTCCCCTGGAAGGGGGTTTTCAACGTCACGATGAACGTGGCAAGCAGTCGTCGTCCGATATTTGCCAGCCTCAGCCAAGAACTGCAGGGTAGCGGAAAAGATGTCGAATGTGCGGTCCGAGATTGTCAAGTCCGCATCGAAACGATGACGAACCCGGCGATGAGGCATCTATGAGCCAGACGGGGAAGACCCGAGGAAGAACTGCATAACACCCATCACAACAAACCCCTGAGCCACTCAAAACAATGCATATATATCGCCACATTATCTTCGAATTACTCAAGTTGCCGACGAGATTGGTCGTCTTGTTCAATGATTGGGGGAGAGCTTCTAGGTGGAGGCGAGCGGTCAACTTAAGTTTGTCGGCCATGTCTCGGATCCCCAAAAGGTCAGACAGCTACACAAGCTTGAAGTGCGTATTAGTGTGTGTGTGTGTGTGTGTATGGATGTGTGCGTGTATGTGTGTGTGTGTGCGTATGTGGTAGGAACCGTAGTGCGATGCACTGTTGTCTGCGCGTGTTCGGAGACATCGTGACAACATAATAATAGCGGGTCCGAAGCAATGAGCTTGATGTTTTTGGCAAAGTGTAAGTCAGAATCGATTTCCCGCGAACTATAAGAAAAACCACACAAATGGCTCAGAAGCCACACGAAGACGAAAGTGAAGGAAACCCAAAGCCAGGGCCAAGTTGGAAAATATCGTCAGTGATATCAACACCAAACTGACAACCAACGATCGCCAGACAAACCGTCTGATGCTTAAACGAGAAAACAAACGATACCAATCGTATCATCTTAGTTTGGAAGCTGGGCTGGTGAATCAAAATCGAAAAGGCGCACCCCCGTTATCCACACACCCGAGCTGGGCCAGCAAGAAGAGACCACCACTGCTGCCCAACCGCTTCTGCGCCGGTGGAGGAGGGCGAAAAAAAAACGAAAAAAAAAGAGACTTCTCGATCGCATTTGCGAACGACACTTGTTCTGTCTACCGAAGCGGACTGTCATGCCGGACCAATGCCACTCGCTACTCGGCAGGCCATTTTCCCTGGATTAGTACGGCAGGTCTCTTCTTGCGCTGGTCAGTTTTCCGTTTTCAACCATTGTTCGTTCTCCTTTCCTCACACGCCCCTCCTTCTCATACTGTTCATCCCACACATCTTCACCCCCATGACAACCAAACCCCCTCCAAGCCTGAAAAGCTACCCTTGAAGAGGAGGGGCCATCATTGGACAGAGTGACAAAAAAACATCACTGTGTACAACATGGTGTTGCATATTGTAGGGGGGCAGTAGGAAGGAGGGGGGAGGCAACATGGAAGAACTGAACGAAAGGGAAAACCAGAAAGGATAAAACGCAAATAAAAGATGGCTAACAAACCTCTGTTCTGGAGTCCCAGTAATCTAGCATCAGTGACTTCATATCATACCCGAGACCCTCGAACGAACCACTTCTACTCCTCTCGCTTCTTCGCTGCTTCCTACTCCTCTCTTTCTCCTAGTCTCCTCCATCCGTTCCCCACTACGTCTGCGCATTGGCGAGCGGGTTATTTCTCAAGCCAAGCCAGACGGATCGGCCCGCTAAGGGGAAGAAAACGAAAGTTGCCGCAAAAGAAAAAAAAAGAAACCATACATCCAAATAGCGACAACGATCGAGGGGAGCAGAGAGAAAAAGAGAGAAAGAGAGAGACAGAGAGAGTAGGAAAAAGGGGGGGCCGAACGAATAACCAAAAAAAAGAAAACTCCAACGAACCCGGAAAAGAAAAGACGAAGAAGAAGAAGAGGAAACCATGTGTTACTTTTATCAGACCCGCTGGGCCTGCGGATATTGGAGATGGGGTCAGTTCAAACAGCAGTGCAACAAGGAATACCGGACGGGCGAGACGTGCGGGCTAAAGCTTGTGTTCGAGACCATCATGGAACCAGACAGATGCAAGCTGTGCTACGATATGGACAAGAAGCACCGCCGGCTCGACAAGATGAATAGGGATATTGAGCGCTGGCGCCGCGAGGGGAACCGAAGGGCGACCATCGAGCGGACGACTGTCGAAGCGAGAGAAGTCGAGCGTCAGATCCAGGAAATGAGCACATCGCATTGGAACAGAGTTACGCTGGCAAACTGACGATCGTCGATTGTCCGTGGTTGTTTCGAGCGTGGCGAGGATAGGGGGGGGGGGTTCTAAATGGGTATGTCGAAACTCTTTTCTGCCCATATTTCCTTTACTCCTCCTTTTAGTTCCGAGTTTTTTTTTATTTTTTTACCTTACTTGAGATCCTCTCTCGTATGCTGTATCCTTTTTCCTTTTGTGCGTGTGTGCGCGTGTGTGAGAGATGAGCTGGGAGTGGCGGCAATGCTACTCAGGGGTAAACCGGTCCAGAGCCCGCAAGACATTTACTAACTTGGTTATATCAGTGGTCCTAGAATCCTGCAATGCAAGAGACGACCAAGGGAAGAGGAAGAAGAGCGCAGGGGCGTGTATGGGGTGGTGATGGGGGACAAGAAATCAAGGGGAGGACCAAATTGGGCGGGACTCTCGAGGGTTTTCCCAAGTTGAGCCACGTAACGGCCGTTCATTCATTGCTCTTTAGCATTCTATTCTCGCGGTATTCTTTTCGTGATGAGGCTTGGGACGGCGCTTTTGGAAATTTCCAGAGATAAAATGTTGGGGCGCAAACTACTACTGTACACTCAACTCAACAGGAGAAGCATTTCTGCTGTACGATTAATTTGCATGCATGTGCAGACATTGTGTGTGTGTGCGTGTCCCAAAGACCGCTCAGATATTTTGGTCGCGGTAAGCCGGCCGGCCCGCCACTTAGACGACAGACAGGGACATGAAATCTGGCCCCATTATCGCGTAGCTTCTGCCCTCCCATATCTTCATGGACCCTTTTGTCGTGCTCCCCTGGCCTGAGTTGGCGCTGACGTATCCACCACCGCCATTTCAGGGGACAACCCCGAAGACATCGAGTTGCAATTGGGAGGGTGTTGAAAGATCAAGAGCTGGAAGAACCTAGGAACAAAGAGTCAGAAAACGAATCGTGAGGGCGACCTTGCTTCGGGGCGTGGGCTGAGGTGACCAGAAAAGACAGTCCTCCCACTTTTTTTTTTCTGCACAGCTGCCCATCCAGCAGGATTTGGCATGCCTGTTAGGCAAGCAGGTCGCAGAAAGCCGACTCCGCCGACGGGATATGAATCCTACAGGCGAATGGCAGCAGGCGGACATTGTGTCGATCGGTTCATAGCGGGCGGCCCTCCGGCGCATCGTCTGGCCCTCAACCCGCGCGATTTATTCGTCTTCCCAGTCTGCAATGACAAGGTTGTGAAGTTTGTCCAAGAGAGACGTCATCAGTCCCCGTGTGCCGTGGTGTGTTGGGCGGGCAGTAGCCTTCCCTTGTGCCCCTCTGCCGGCTTCGGTCCTCAGCATTTTACTCCAGAAGGCATTGAGAAGCCAACCACCTGATACAAAGGTAAAGCGGAGGAAGGCGTGGGAGGAGCAGACTAGGGCCTAGCGTAAGGGAGACAGACCTCAGACCCCGACCGGCTGCAGAAACGAACGACGGGCGAGAGGATGGTGGGCTGTGCCGGGCTTCATGGGATAGTGACTCGGAGGCGGCTCCATTTGGCCGCAGCAACCACCCCTCCTTTTTCATGTCGTCCATCTCACCTCTCTTCCAAGGTACCATTTCCTGGTCTTGTCTCCGCCAATGAGCTACGGGAACCGCACAGACTCCCGCACAACCCTGACAACAAGTGTCTTCAACGTGAGCCTCTAAATGCTTCTCCTTTCCGAGTGTCGACATTGCCCTCAGGTCTCGATAGGTGGTCGGCCGAAATCCAAGCTAAAAAGTGGTCGCTGCTGGGCTATGACCAAGCTAGGATGCAACATCCCCTGCGAAAGGGGTCCACACAAGAAAAGGTAAACATCACCCGGACGTGCACGTGGCCTTCACTCAATGGGCTAGATAACCCATGGCATGCCGCTGAAGAATATTCGAGGCGCATTTCATTGGCTCGCTGCGGTGCTGTACGGGCGGGGCTTCAAAGTGGGATGGATGGGATTTTTTCATTGATTACTTCGTGGTCTTTTGGATCCATCGTTTCCCCCTGTTTCATCAACATCGTTTTTGCCCAGGTGTTTTATACAAGGGTTTCTAGCCAAGTACGGGGTTTTCGACAAAGGAAAGGAAAAACCGACATGCGAGTGAGTATAGGCGCGTACTATTATTATGTGTTGTATGTGTGTGGGGGAAGGGGGTTGAAAGTCTGTGTCTGCGTGCTGGGTTTGGGGGAGGGAGGGGGGGGGGGGGTATCGGGGGAAGTGGAAAATATGTCGTCACTCCAGGCCAATTGTCCCATGTTGCCGTAATCCGACGGGACCCGAACCTTGTGTCGACCAATACGAATCTTTTTAGGAATGCACGTCGCAAAAGAGTGGAAGAGCGACTTAGCCGCTGCGGTTGAGGGGGGAGAAAAAAAACCCACCCACCCAAGGAGAGCCAAGGAACAAATGATTCATGACCAAGGCATGTCATACCATGGCCGCTGCTGCATCTGCAAATGTACCGACAAGGGGCTTGTCCGACTCGGCCTTCAGTGCTGGCACGCCGCGTTGCATTTCGATCTTGTCATCTTCCTGGGGAAGCCAATCCACTTGGACACCGGCTGGGGCTTCGTCCCTGGACGCCAGCTTCGAAAGAAGGTGCTGGTACCGCACGATGCGGGCTTCTTGCCCTGCATACGCGAACGTTGTCGGCGCAGGCCGATGTGCGTGATCCTGCGGGGCAATCTCGAAAATATCGACCATGTTGCTAGGAAGACCGATGTTAGCATTCCTAGTTCTGACATGAAAGCGAGCCCAAGGCCCCGGATTCTGGGTCGGAATTGATAGAGTACGTACTCGGACGTCTTTGCAACAACGCGCTGCAGAGCCTCGGTCTCTCGCTGCACCTCCATCGGGTCTTCCTGTCCGTTTACACTTTGCTCCCCAAAGCTTCCATAGTGCACGTTGTTCGGGTCGTCGTATAGCAGTCGTGATTCCTCGTCCTGGTCGACTCCATTAGCTACTACATACTACACGGCTAGTGCGCGAGGCGAAGAGCAGCCCACCTCGTCATAGACGTCCTTGTTACCCCGCCCGAGGCATGACGCACAAATGCCCATGGTGATCGATTCGTCGGCCGGTCCCTGGTCAAGCGATGCCTTGTTGTCGGTGGACGTACGACCCCTGCACGGATGATATGGGAGAATCTTGCAAACGAAATTTCATAAAAGAGTGGAAGAAGCGCAGCAAGCCGGCTTCGTGTTGTAAACCGATGCCGAGGATGGCTGGATTGATGGCGCGTGTTGTGGTTGATGCCGTTGGCAGAAACAGTAAGGTTGTGACGATGGAGTGACGTTCTGGATACGGAAGGCGGTCGGTGATCGGCACGGATAATCTGAGCTACCGATCGCACTCCATAGCGGGGCGGGACGGGACGGGCAGCGCCGAGCTCCACGTCGAGTTTCTTTCGGCATTCAGTTCGAAACCTGGACCTTGCACCACCAACCCTTGGTCGGTTTACCGACCCGGTCCTGACGAGGTGTGCGACGGCCGAATCCTTAGTGGCTCATAGCTGCGATGTAAACCGCGCACGGTATCTCTTTGATTGGTGCTGCAGCTGATTATTGCACGGATCGCATCATGCAGTCCTGGCAGAGTTCTCTCACCCATTAGCTGAATTATTATTCTGCCAGTGGAAGCTGGGTCTCCCTTGGACACGGACTTCAATATTAGACCCTTTGTTGCTCCTTTCCCTCTTCTTTTCTCCCTGGTCCCTAGAAACGGTCGATGCTGCAGACTATTGACCCAGAGACCCCCTTGGGATCACTAAGATCAATGATCCACGGCCATTATTCTTTCCATTCCCCTCTTAGTGTATTGTTTGGATGCTGAACATGCAAGTCGACGACGGCTCTGGGACCAAAGGAGATGTAACCCAACTCCCTAAGAACCTTTGCAACGCAGGAAGTCTCTGGGGTTCCATGCCCTTTTGGGAGTATATTGTGCCTTTCGGGGCAATAGGCTGTAATACAGGGAAACAGCATTCCTTCCGTGATGGCGCAGCCGGCATCGCGAAGCCTTCTCCGACTGCCTACCTAAACTCGTGGGCTCAGATATCTCGGAAATGTATATAACCAACTGTTCTTTTTGCTAAAATCCCGATTCTTAGGATCATCATTCATCACTCAAGCTAGATTTTGAATAGACATCCAGCAGTCAAAAGTCTACGTCCTCAACTAGCACCCCGCATATCTATATCACTACCTTGTCCTTTACTACAACAAATTCGCAATGCTTCGCCATGTCAACTGGCTGGTTGTGGCCGTCCTCTCCTGGGCATCACTCCCTCAAGCTCGCCCTGACAACCTGAGAGGCCGCACGCCTCCCGTCTCAAACACATGTGCCTGCTTGCCTGTACCGGAAGTCACCACAAGCGTTTCCACCAAGACCGAGACCATCCACAAGACTGTCTATCAGAGTGCTTCTGTGATTAGACAGACCGTTACTGCGACTGTTACGATGACTCAGGCGCCAGTGGTCGTGACTGAGACAGTCCGAGCTACAATGTCTGATGACGAACCGGTCACTGTTACTTGCACCGAAGTCATCAGCCAAGGCCCTGATGGCTCCGCGACCACCTTGACCAAGTCTCCTGGAGGTGACGGGTCCTCGGAAACGAAGACGCGTACCTCCGCCGATGGTTCCGAGACCCAGAAGCCCCACCACAGTGACGATAGCGAGACTACCCGAGCAAACAGCGCCGAATCCAGTGGCAGCAAGCCTACCTACTCTTCCGGCCGCGACGACGGCGACAACGGCACCGGATCCAAGCCGACTTCAGTTCATCACTGCAAACACTGGGATGGCACCAAGTGTGTCAAGCCGACGGTTGCTCCCGAACCCACCGCCGTCACCTCTACTGCGGTGGTAGCGACCACGGTCAGGGGCACGACAATCGAAAGCGCCCTGCCCACCTTCGCAGTTTGCTCCGTCTCAGTGGCTCTTGTCACCGTCTACAATACCATCACAGCGACCGTTTACCAAAGTGGTCCCTCGCCTGCTACAAGTCCGGTTCATTTGCCTCGCACGCCGACGGCGGCGGCCGCGGGACGGTAAAACTTGGTTCAAGTGGAATTTCGAATATGTGTGATATATGGAACGGGGATCTTAGGGGAGCACGTACTTCTTCCCATAATGTGGAGGGTAATGGTGAAAAGTAATGTCTACTAGAGTTGAGGTTCTCAATAATTAACAATCATTTGTGGAAAAACTGTTATGAAAGGAGGTGGTTAGGAGTCCGCCTTGAGACGTCGTATTATGAACCTGAAGTGAAGATTGTAAGTCACAGTATTTATACATCACAAAGACGTCTGTCTGTTTGCCCCTAACAACCAGTAGGCATACTTCAGTAGAGGGGCGACGGCGTGGGAGACTTGTCGTCATGACCGATAACGGAAGCCCATGAAGTTATCTTCATCTTCGTCTTCATCCTCGTCCTCGTCCTCGTCCTCCTCACCGACCGCTTCAATGTTCTCTTTCTCGGGAGCTTCGGCAGCCTTGCTGACGAGTTTGTCAGTAGGCGCAGCGGTGCCCGCGTCGCTCTGTCTCCTTAGTGCCTCACGTTTTTCCTTCAACCTTCGAACTCTGGCTTCGAGTTCTTCCATATCCTCGAACTCCGTCTCTAAAGCCCTTGCAGCCTCCTCCTTCTCGTCCATGAGGTCCTTCTCGACGGCAAGCCGCCTCTTGTCTTGTTCTTCTTCTTCCGTCTTCGCCGCGGCCGCAGTCTCCTCCGCCGTCATGGCCGGGGCAGCAATCACAGCATCTTCCGAGTAAGGCGCTGTCGCTGCTGCAATGTCCGCTTCAAAGGCCGCCCACTCATCTTCATCTACCTGACCTCCACTTGACCCAGCTTTTGACGCTGCGCCATTCTCTTGTGCAGGTGGTGCTGCTGCCGTTGCGCCTCCCAACGTCACCTCCTGCGGAATCAGCGGCGAGGGACCGACAGGCTGCGCTAAGGGTGTTGAATTCGAAGATGCTCCGTCCTTGTACGCCGGCGTATGTGGCCGCGAGGGAATCTGTATCTCGACGCCTTGAATAGGCGTTGTCGACGTCCGACGATTCAGGGACGGCGGTGTGAGAGCCACATCCTTGGGGTCTCGATCCGACTCGCCGAGGGACAACCGCGCAGGCGTGCTCATATTGGTCTTGCTTCGCTTCTTCCGTACAGAATCTGCCGTATCCTCTTCTTCCATATCCTCATCCGAATCATGCTTCCGCTTGTTCGACGGCGCGCTATCTGTGGATGCCGAACCGTTCGTGGCGGGGAAGACTTTCTGGACAGCTTTTAGCTTTTCCGCGTGTCCTGGACCCCGGACATGACCGTCCCAAAGGGACTCGGACTTGATCGGCTCGTGGCAGAGAGTGCAAAGAAGCTTGCCCGCATCCGAGTAGGCAGCATGAGGGTGCTCGATTCGTCTAGCAGCGCGCTGCTGACGGAGGAGTGATCGGACGTCGGCCATGGTAGGTGTGGATGCGTCTTCGCGAGACCAGCTTGCATGCGGCTTCCTCTCCAAGGCGCTTGGGGATCGTGGTTATAGTCAATGGCTTGTTGATGTTGGAGAATTTGTGCTTTTGCTCAAGATTGCGGCAAGCAAGCGACGCGACCGACCCAGGGCAGCTGTCGGCTGAACAGTGGAGGTAACAAGGCAAGTGCGCGCGCACTGACGCCAATCCGGATTTGGAACAGCGGGGTTGTGAATGAATTCCTCCGCCATTACAGCCTAGGTACCTTACCCCCGGGGTGTCACCACCGAACGCGCTGAAGTCACAGTTATCGGCCTTCAAGGCCTCTTGCACCTATATGGATTGCCGCGTCCAACGATAGACTGACAATCTCAACAATCTATGCCTTGGCAAAGACCCTTCTCTTCCATAAGATTACGCCACAAAGACGCTGAACGATGACCACTTTGCCTTACTGAGAAGTTCAACACTTGCAGACCACTATCCTCTGAAACCGAAATCGTCAACATGGCCGACAACCCAGAGGAGCCATCGCAGAATGCACTGGCTTCAACCTTTCCCAACCCGCCTCCATTCTGGAGGCAATTCACGCTCGAAAATATATCTCGTATCGAAGAGCTTCGCAAAGCCCAGGCCGAGAAAGATGGTGTCGCAGTCAAGGATCTACCCATCCGTTTACCAGATATTCCCGAAGACCTCATGCACCTTCAACCGCCAGCCGAACCAGCAGCAGGCACATGGAGAGTCCTTGGAGGAAATTACACCGTACGTTATTGGTGACAGCGTTAACGTCAAATCATGGGTAGACTGACAGTCTGCACAGCTCGACGACAAGCTTCCCTCGTTGGAGGAGGGCGAAATCCAACGATTGGCGCCGGCGCACTCGGATGAAAAAGACGGGAGACCCGTCGACCGGGCATTCGAGCTTAAGAAGATGGCCAAGTCTCTTCTGTTGAACTTTCTGGAGCTCGTCAGCATCATGGCGACGGTGCCGGACGACGTGAGCACCCCCCCCCCCCCTTCCCAAACCCGTGACTGCGCTGACTCCCAGTAGGGCGCTGCCAAAATCCAGGACCTGCGCACCCTCCTCATTAACTTCCATCATCTTCTCAACGAGTACCGACCCCATCAAGCTCGCGAATCGGCCATCGCGCTAATGCAATCGAATCTCGACCGCACAAGGGCAGAAACAGCAGCCATCCGAGCACAGGTGGACAAGGCGAAGCGGGTTCTCGAGGGCCTTGGCAGCATCGAGATGCCCAAGGCACCAGAACACATTCCGTCGGCCGTCGATGGTGAACTAACGACCAAAGAAGTGGAGGCCTTTGGCAGGGCGAGAGAGCAGGAGGTGTGGGCGGATGTAGATACGTTATTTCTCTAGCGGGGAGATGGTGACGAATAGCCCGTCGCCGCGCTGCTAGGGGCTACCATCGAGTTCCATTTCCCACTTGACGACGAGGTAGAAGAGATGTTCCGGCCTTGGGAAGAGAACCGGGGAGGGTCGCAAGAAGAGATACCCAGTTTCAATATGAACAAACATCAATCGATATCGGCAGACGGTGGTTAACAGACCCGAGTTAACTAAAGAGATAGACGATATAGAACGACCAAAAAGGCAAACCATGAACTCATGCTCGGCTGGCTGATGACGGCGTTTGGACCAAAAGTTGTATACGGCAGTAAAATCCTCCTACTCCACCCCCGACAGCACTAGTTCCCACTCCAGACTGTTTACTTCGCCATGTTTTGAAGTATTTCAGAATCACCGCCTTACATGACGGTACAAGGGATGGGGATGCAGCAGCACTCGTACCCGTCGCACTCGATGCACTTCGTCTTGCCGCCCGTGGCCTCGGCGGGCTTAACGATGCTGTCGACGATGGAGGTGGCGGCGCTGCCGGGGCCGTTGCGGTTGACGAGGCCGGACGAAGCTGAGCCGCAAGCCATTTCTTTGTTGTCGTGTGTCTTTTAGGAGAGTCTGCGACACTACTGTCAGTTCTTGTCTCTGTGAACGGGATCAAGTGACGTCACGCCAAGGGCTCAACTTACGGTCGGTGTTGATCGAAGACGAATTTATTACAATCGAAGAACCGAATGTTGCTAATATGTCTGTCTTCAGGGCTGGCGAAGTAGTGGGCGAAGCTCCGATGAAGTAGTTTCCAAGTCGAAGATGGCTATCATTTGACAAGCATTCCAATCTCTCTCTATCCTCAGAAGAAAAAGCGGCCCGGGCCCAGTCTCAGCCCAGCTTTAAATAAAGTGCCACCCCCCATTCAATGCTTGAACTTTCTCCAAGGTCTCGTGTTTCTAATTCCAGCAGGGTTGTCGTCATGGCGTGGTGGGGCAATTGCACACTTAACAAACCCCGGCTGTTGTGGCCGAATGGGATTCGTCGAATGGGAGAGACTCGGGCAGAAGTCACTGAACGGGAGGTGGAAGACCGCACCTTGCAGCACCGGGCCGGCCGTTAGCGCCCCCCCCCCCCCCCGGCGCGAGCAGGTCAATCTTCTGATCGATACCTCGACTACCTAAATATGTACCACTCGGTAGGTAGGTGGTTCACAGATGCTGGCCACTGACGCTCTCCGTTTGAGCATTATTGTGGACCGAATAGGATGGCATGCTGATCTGTTGATTCGCAATAACATCCCTCAGAGTGGGATGTACGTCCGCTTCAGGGAGACCATGGTATTTCACAGACAGGTAGAGGAAGCTTGGCTATAAGCTTGGCTGGCGGATAGCGTAAAGGGCTGTGCATAGCGGCATGGCCCAAAGTATAGTGTGATGCCGATGCCGATCCAGATGTCATGTTCTAAGAGTCTCGAAGCGGACATTGACCGGTCCGAGTCGCAGCATTGGCATATCTTCTCACGCATGAGTAGAGATTTATCAACCTGGCCTACAAGTAACAAGATCTCACAAAGGCAAGCGTGTGTATGCTCAAAAGACACTAGCCTACTGTGCCCGATCCGATTCAGATAGATAATTAACTCCATAGTCAATCCCAACGGGCAATGGCCAAACCCCTCCCATCTGGGAGCAGTATCTTCATCTCTCAACCCGAGAACGTCTGGGGAAAACAAGTAAGAGAATCCCACGAACAGTTATGTACGGCGAATCAGAGCTTATGTGCCTCACCAACCTCACTTCCACCCCTCTTGCATCTCATGACCATCACGCTGACGGCGCCACGCCTTGGGCACTCTGAGGAGCCGCTGTAGGAGGGCCATCCCTCGACTTGCCATCGACTGACGGCTGCTTCTCCAACAGTTGGCTGAGGTACGTCAGATCATCCCTTGCACGAGGGTCCCTCTCCAGTATGCCCCGAATAACATCCCATTCCGTCCGTGACATTTGATAGGCTTGCGGCAGGAGAAACTTTACCGTGGGACTGTTGATCAACGGACCTAGTACTTCCTGTGCAAGGACTTGACCCTGTTGCTGACGTTGTTGTTTCTCGGCTTCAGGGCCGCGGTTAGCTACATAGCCCGAAGGAGGCTGGTTTGGCGGCACAACCTGGTGTGCCCCCTGTGTTGGGTGCTCCTGCGGTACGGGGCCGTTGTTACTGATAGGGGCCTGGCCAGGTTGCTGGAATGGACCCTGGGCAACAGTGGGGGAGAATGCTGGCCCGGAAACGGAGGGATGTCTTGGGGGGAAGCTCGCTTGCATGGGAGTTGGCGTGTTGGGAACGGGAGACTGGGAGGCGGCACCACCAAGCTGAGGTTGCCTGAGACTGTTTCGGTACACAAAGACAGCCAGAAGCATAGGCTCCGTTCTCTTCTGAGGCACGAGGTTGTCGGAAAAGTTGAGCATGAACTCGGGCACGTTGCCCTCCCCAGGGGGGACGGGTACAAGGTATGTGTCCCTTACGTTGCCCACGCCCTTGTCCCCGACGACGGCATAACGCTTTTTGGTGACGAAGTAATCGAACAGGGATTGGAACTCGCGCCGGGAGCCTTCGGAGGCCGGCGATACTGCCACGACGACAATATCGGTCTGGTCAGCGTATCGCAAGCCGCAGAGATATTCTATGGCCTTCTGTTCATCTATGCGTCCTGCTACCGCGAGTCTCTTAGGTATCAGACTGGTCCAAGGCAAACCAATGGTGTTTGATAGGTTGGCCCCGCCAACGAACTTGGCTGACGCTGGGAAGTCGGCAATCGAGCTCATAACCAGATGGCCACGCCAGACGACCTCCGGGTCCGTCTCGTCTGTGGGCGAGTAGGGCGGGGAATCAGTTTCTTCTTGAAGAAGCCGGTCCACATCGAGGTCGACGCCGGGTCCGTGGATTGGTGCCGATGGCCGGCGGTTGTGTGCGCTCGTAGGCGACTTGACAGTTGCGTACACTTTGTTGATATCGAAATCGGGATGCTTGGGCGAGTGTCGAGCTCCGTGGGTATCAATATGCAATCCCGGGTGGGCTGAGTGCTCGCCTGAATTCTCGGGATTTAGCTCGGCCCCCTCTCGCCCACTAGGTCGTCGAGCAAAGGTTCTTCCGTTGTCATTTTGCTGGAAAGAGTCGTTCTCGACAATCTCCTCGCCCTTGTGCGTTCTGCGGACACGCGGGGTATCCTCGGTGATTAGGATGGACTGTTTCTCCGAGATAGCCTTCAGATGAGCATTGGCCTCTTGCCTCTCCTTGGTAGCCAGCTCATCTGCGGTCATGGTAGCAAGCATCAGCGGTGAAAGAGTGCGCTTCAACAGCCGCTTGGTCAAATCGCCGTTCATCCTCATGTTTGCATACAAGATCCTTGCTTGCGCGGCATACTGGCTCCGATCTGGGTGTGCATCGTGAACTGCGCGTTCAATCTCGAGGGCTAGACGCTCCGCTTTCGCTGCTACACTTGTGTCCTTCGGGAGAGTAACGCTCTTATCCTTGACGGCGACAGTGAGAATACCAGTGATGGCCTTTTGTAGGAGTTGTGCAGGGCCC
Source organism: Colletotrichum caudatum (assembly GCA_030867225.1). Classification (NCBI taxonomy): domain Eukaryota; kingdom Fungi; phylum Ascomycota; class Sordariomycetes; order Glomerellales; family Glomerellaceae; genus Colletotrichum; species Colletotrichum caudatum. The sequence goes on from MU846129.1 coordinate 43,756, forward strand.
TTGCGATCCTCTTGTAGATCTGCGACCTTTGCATCCAGGTCAGCCGGCGCAGTATAGCTGACGACGGGGGGCGCTTCAGGCTCCGATACTTTGCGCTGTTTGGGCGCTGGCGTCTAGAGCACTTCTGTTAGCGACTGTCAGGCAGATCAGTTGGGGGATAATATCTTACCTTGGTGTCCTTCTCGAGAGTGTCCTCTCGTGCCTTGCGCTTGCCCGTGGCCGCCTTGGAAATGCCGCCGTCCTTCTTGTCCTTCTTATCCTTGTTTTCCGGCGGAGCTGGCGAGTCTTCGGCTTTGTTGCTTCGCGTGTCTTGCGACAAGTCCTCTTTGGGGTCGCTGGCGCGTTTTCCACCCCTGCCACCCTTCTTCTTTTTCTTCTTCTTCTCGTTCTGTTCCTCCTCGTAGACCTTGCGGCGCGTTTCCCATGGACGTTCACCTTGCGCCATGGCTGACAGGAGCTCCTTGTGGTCCTGAGGAGCACATTGCTCGCAGTAGTAGTTCTTGGGAAGGTCTTCTGTGAAGACACTCATGCCCATACAGACGTTGTGTTGCCATGCTGTGCACTTGTCGCAGGCGATCCAAGGCTCTTCCGAGTCGCCGTCCTGTTCTGTAGCGCCGCAAACACAGCGTATGATCTCTTCTTCGGGTTCCTCCTCTTGCTTCTTCTTCCTCCCTCGCTTCTTGGGCGGTTCGATCGGTTGGTCGTCAAAGGCCTTGGTGTGCTGCCCCTTGGTCGCGCGCACCGAGCGGCGAGGTTCCGGCTCTCCTGCGCGAAGCATGTTAGTTAGATTTTGTCAAATGACAATGCAACTGCGCCTATGATGCTTTGGTGGGGATGAGAGCAGCAACACTTGGCTAGCCGCGAGGCAGCGCAACTGTGGTTGCGACACTTACCAGACATGCTTGCTTGCTTGGCTGCTTTGCTGGCTTGGCGGCGAGCGGGAGGAAAGATGTCAGACGTCTCCCTTTGGTGGGCAGGAGCGCGAGGGCGTGGACCTTGGAGGAGATATGGAATCTATGTGTCGATACAGGAAGTGATGCCTTTCCTCTCTTTCTCTCAGACATGCATTGGTTTTTTTATGGCAGAGCAGAAAAAAAAAGGACTAAAATATGTGACCCATCCAGTACGCGCGCGACACAAACTCGATACGGGTAGTGGATTCTGGTCTACGCGGGTTTCCTCCCAAATTGTCCGTCCCAGCAATGTCCAGCTCTAGTCAGAAGTGAAAGCCTTCGCGTAGTGTGATTTGCGACAGCGGGAACAAGGTCGAGTGAAGTTGCAGCGGTCCTCGCGTGCCGCTTTTTGGTTGTGTGTGTGGGAGAGAGAGCGAGAGGAAGCTTGCGCAAAGGTGGAGGCGATGCGAGTGGGTTGCGGTGCGATGCAGTGCGATAAAACGGCGCGAGGTTGGAGGGCGAATGCCGACCCGCCTCCACTCTCCACCGGCATTATGTAAGCTTGGGAAACCGCTGTCTTGGGCCTCGCGCTCGGTAAATGATGCACCGTGCACGGCAGGAGGCGGGGAGTGCATGTTTTGGCCTTGGTGCCTGGAGGCGGTCGGTGAGGCACTAACCGGCGAGCCACAGCAGACAAGCAGGAGAGGGCGATAAGGTAAGCACCATTGGCGCCAAGGCGCTTCCGGCAAAAGCTCGGGCCAGTATCTCCCATCTTGCTTACCTCACTCAGCCCCCGGCTGCTCGCTCCTGCTCTACCTAGCGCCTAGGTACCAGGCTGGCTGGAGGAGCAGACGCAACGAGCTAACGCGTGCATCATTGCCTGGAGCTTCAACAAGCTGCACCCTAAAGCTACAGTCTTCCTTGCAATCGCCGCCAAACAGACCGTCCCGTCGCACCACACACCTCTCTCTCTCTTGACGCCTTGGAAAAATCCGGCATCGCTACCGCAATCAATTCATCAGACCAAGGTGACCGAATTTCGATTGCTCGCCCGCCATGTCTCGCAGATACGATTCCCGCGTAAGGTCCCTCCCCGCTCTTCCCTTGCTATGCATCCCGCTCCCGCCAGGCAGGGTATCAAGCTCACACTGCAGGCCAGACAACAATCTTCTCGCCCGAGGGCCGTCTCTACCAGGTTGAATATGCTCTTGAGGCCATCTCCCATGCCGGCACTGCGATCGGCATCCTTGCCAAGGACGGCATCGTCCTCGCCGCCGAGCGAAAGGTGACGTCGAAGCTCTTGGAGCAAGACACGTCCGCCGAGAAGCTTTACATCGTCAACGAGTAGGTCCCGCGATTTACTGAGGTTAACAACGGCGAACGAGTCTGACATGTTTCTCTCCAGCAACATGCTTGCTGCCGTCGCAGGTATGACAGCCGACGCCAACATCCTCATCAACTATGCCCGCCAGGCTGCTCAAAGATATCTCCTCACCTACAACGAAGACATTCCATGCGAGCAACTTGTCCGGCGACTGTGCGATCTGAAGCAGGGCTACACACAACACGGAGGTCTGAGACCCTTTGGTGTCTCCTTCATCTATGCTGGCTGGGATCCCCGCAGGCAGTTCCAGCTCTACCAGAGCAACCCCTCAGGCAACTACGGTGGATGGAAGGCGACGGCTGTTGGTGCGAACAGAGCCAGCGCGGAGAGCTTGCTGAAGCAGGACTACAAGGAGGACTGCACTCTCAAGGAGGCTTGCGGCATGGCGGTCAAGGTCCTGAGCAAGACCATGGACTCAACGAAGCTGAGCGCAGAGAAGCGTACGTCATCTCGCCGACAGATGCTCTAATATCATGGATTCCGCTAACTGAAGATATCGCAGTCGAGTTCGCCACGGTTGGCCAAACGAGCGACGGCAAGATCTACCACAGACTCTGGACTGCAGAGGAGATTAAGAAGCTTCTCACGGAGCACGACTTGGCAAAGGACGAGTCCACAGAAGACAAGTAAATGGCATGGATGGAACTGAAAAACATAGATGGGGCGTGATGATTGCCCTTAACCTTGATGTACCAATAGAATTGATGCCCAAATGCCCCAAACCCTCTGCTGCCAAAATGCATATGCGAAGCCGTGGTATTCTGGACACCAATGTGACAAGTATTGGGAAATAGGATGACGGACGGAAATTAATGGTAGTACAACAACAAGCAAGACAAAAAGCACAGAAACGGGGCGGCGGTAAGTTGGCCTTGCTGAAGCGAACAGCCGTGGTGGCGATGGCTGATTCTGTTGGTCCGGACTCTACGAATGACCCTACTCTTGGTGATTAGTGTCTCTGGCTACTTAGCTGGGTCATTTCATAGCCTACGTCGGTTCGCAAATCTGCAGCCTCCTCATCTCTCAGTCGATTCCAACCAGTCTTGGGATCCGATCCCGGATGAGGGTGAGGCTCATGACACTCCCTAGCGGTCAACTTGGGCCAATGTCTTCGGTAACTCCAGTACGCGACAAGGTAGCCCAACAGCGACCCTACACTGACGTCGTACACGTCGTGTCTATAGTCCTCGCAGCGACTGATGGCGATCAATGCGGCCCCAAGTAGTGGCAGGAGGCAAATCAGTGCTCTGCTCAAGTCACGGCCTCCACTGTTGTGTCGAAAAATATGCAGCTGTCCAGCGAAGAAGAGGCTTAGGAAGCCGAGACCGGCAAAGGAGAAGGACGAGTGGCCAGAAGGGAAGGACCGCCATCCATCATGGAGAAGGTGATGGCCCATCTCGGTGCATACGTCGATAGTGACGAGGACATTGGGCTTCGTGCCAGCGACCGGCTTGCACCGAGCCAGCAGATCGGGTCGCGGGCGCCCGACTGCGTTCTTGACAAGGTCTGTGATGAAAGAGGACATGACGATTGCGATGGCGAAGGACAGATATGTGACTTCATGCTTGTGAGGCGAAGCTTTAGTAACAACATTGTACGCAACTAATATTCCCAGTGGCAAGAAGAGGGCGTAGACGATGTTCATATCTGGAGGGCTATGTCAGTCCCACCTCACTGTCTGGGAAGCTGGACAGTTCAACTTACAGACAGGCACACGCTCAACTTCTGCATGGGGGTACGAGATGTGGAGATCATTGATGAAAAACATGCGGTGGAAGGGTTCAATGAAAGCCAGCATCTGGAAAACCAAGTCAATACGATGGCCCTGGATACTGTTCGATTGATGAGAAACGTACCGTCATCCATCCCGCAAGGAGGATCATGAACCCCAAATAGTCTGGCGCATGGGTCCTCTGTAGATGTGTCTTGTCAGATCGCCGCCTCATGGGTCCCGTTCACATAGGTTCGATGACCGAAAAAGCTACATTACCTTCCAGAACCTGGAGAAAGCGGACACAACAGCATTTCCACTCGAACCGCTGTCCAGGCGACTTGGCGGCATTGTGAGCAGTCACCGTCTACGAGCCGCGCGAAAGACGCTTTGGAACATAGGACAACTTATTGCTGTGGCAATTGAATCCGGAAGCACTGCAATGTCCTAGGGACCGTCAAAGCGTACAAGAATCGAGAAAGATGGTTATGGGCTTGAGAAAAAAGCGCCCGGAAACTATCGACTGTGACTTGATCTATGTGTAGAGAGCAGATACCATAACCAACTGTCTCTGAGTAAGTAGTGCTCACTATCCAGTTGCTACAGCTTCCGACGGGGGTTGCTCTTGTTGGTGTATGTGGCGTTTTCATTGGGAGATTCGTGTTCAAGAGCGACCGCCTGCTATGCTGTGTATGGTGCCGATCCAGGGAAGCCACTCCGTCATCTTATCGGATACCCGAAGTTTCCCCGGTCGGCGTCGATACCGTCGAAGCTGCTCGCATCTTTTATCAACATTTCCCACTTGTACAACAACTCCGACAACCCAGCCGCGAATATCACGATTGTGCCGACTCACCCAACATGCTGAGGTCGACCTACAAACCATCCGCAAATACTGCGGCTCCTCCGCCGCTGCTTCCTGGATGGACAGAACACGATGCGCCGAGTGGTCACAAATATTACTACAACGCCGAGACCAAGCAGTCAACATATACGAGACCGAGTGCGCCCGACGTCACTGCTGCCCAAGGGCCCGCAATCGGGTCGGTCTCGACAAGTTTCTTCCAATACCAGACCGTTCCCCAGCTCTCTGACCCCTACGTTGCGAACGCGTACCTGGCGCAGCTCAACGCGCAAAATCAACCGCCTGCGCAGCGTGGAGGCTTCGGCCATGGAGGCAGGGGAGGCAGAGACGGACGCCCGCGTCCTCAGCCCATTGACAAACCCAAGACAAAGGCCCCGATCCCCGGATGCGAGCCATGGATTCTCGTCGACACCAAATACGGACGCCGCTTCGTCTACAATCCCGAGAAGAATGCCAGTTACTGGCGCATTCCGGACAAGCTGAAAACTGGTATCTTGGAGTTGGATCAAGCCAGAATCCGCGCGAAAGCCGGCATTAAGAATGCCTCGACAGACTCGACAGAGGAAGAAGGAGGAAAGGACAAAACACCCACGGCTCAGCCAAGGCCGCAGCAAGAGGCACTAGCGGCGCCGAGTTACGACGACAATGACGACAGCTCAGAGTACGAAGAGATCGAGGTCACGGACGACGAGGCTGAAGGCGGTGATGGTCAGGACCGAGAGGACGGACACACCTCCAAGCGCCAGCGCACAGAAGATGCAGCAGATGACGCGCCAGTGGAATTCAGCGAGGCAGACATTGCATTCCAGCTCCAAGCAATGGGCGAAGCATACGGACTTGATCCCGGGGAATACGATGACGGAAACATGGACGAGTGGCCAGAAGGGGCAGAGGGGGTGGAGTTCTCACAGGAAGACGCCGCCGCACTCTTCAGGGACCTACTCGACGACTTCAACATCAACCCTTACAGCTCGTGGGAAAAGCTGATTGAGGACGGCCACATCATTGGGGACCCCAGGTACACGTTGCTCAACACCATGAAAGCACGAAAGGATACTTGGCAAGAATGGTCCAAGGACAAGATCAGGGAACTGAAGGAACTTCGAGCCAAAGAAGAGAAGAAGGACCCCCGGATACCATACATGACGCTACTGCAGGAAAAAGCCTCGCCCAAGCTTTTCTGGCAAGAGTTCAAGAGGAAGTACCGGAAAGAACCAGCCATGACGGATCCTTACGTCAAGGACAAGGACCGTGAGAAGTGGTACCGGGAGCACATTAACCGTCTCAAGATGCCCCAAGCAACTCTCAAGTCCGATCTCGCAACGCTTCTAAGGTCATTGCCACTCTCCGCACTGAACAATAAGACGAACCCATCACGTCTGCCGCCGCAGCTTCTGGTTGACATCAGATACATTTCACTGCCACCACAAGTGAGAGACCCCATGGTCGAGGCGTATATACAAACCTTGGGACCGCCGCCAGAGGCTGGAGGCACCGATGAAGAGGATGAGGCAACGCTCAAGGCCAAGGAAGCCAGGGAACGTAGAGAAAAGGCGCTACGGGAACACGAGGATAAGGTTGCTGAGCAAAAGAGGAGACAGCAACGAAGTCTTGAGATGGGCCGAGCCAGGCTTCGTGAGGGAGAGCGCGAGGTCGAGCAAGCAATGCAGGTTGGGAAGCGTGGCCTACAAAGCCAGTTGGCGAGTGCCCAGAAAAACGATCAGCCCAATGTCTGAAACAGAATAAAGAAAGAAATAAAGAAAGTGGCCGGAATCTGGCACGTAGCCAACCGCCCTGCAGCGTATTTCATAAATCAACGACAACGTTTCCGCCTCTTATGATAGGGTCGTTCTGCCATAAGCCTGCCTTGGCACTAACAACACAGCTGGGTCCGTCGACGTCTCGCTTCACCGACTCCTGCAGGAACCGGGTTTATGCAAGAATTCATGAATGTATGTCTTACATATGTGCCAACTAAGCCCCTTCATTACACCAATTTGACTCGAGCGTTATCAAGCTTGTGCGGCAAGCCAGAACCGCCCAGGGTACCGCAGACCAACTATTGTTGCGAAAGACCTGGTGTGCTCAACAACTGAAACATCCATCCCACAGTCCGATTCGCAGCATCACGTCCTGCGATAGCTGTCATGGCTGACGTCGAAAGATACGTCAGTGAAATCATCAGACTCTCTCGGCCACACTCTTCCTCCCATGTGTGTGATACTGTCCAAGCAGAGAATTTTTCTCAAGAAATAGTTCGGACTGAATACCCTTCTGACTTTCCAAGGTCCCTGCCACAGCGCATCCAACATGACACCATCCACCCCACGTTCCTGTTCGTGCGTCAAAGATCGCCCGAAGATCGGTTGTTCGTCCATTGGCTCGTCGGCCACGTCGGGGGCTTCGGTCTCGGAGCGCTGACCATGTCGCACATCCCCAAGCGTAACTCCGTTGACGGAGCGAGACCAGCGCCAGTGTCATGTCGCTTATTAGTGTCTTATATGACAGCCGCTGTCATCCCCCCGTTCCGCCACCTTGCTCGTCTGCTAGTCTGAGCTTTTTTTTTTCTGCCACTCTTGGTGGATTGATTGACGATAACCAGAACGCCTTTTTGTAAACGAAAAGAAGATAGGATATCAGAGAGTTATGGGCGCGACAACACTAGCGCTAATCAGCCTTGCGGCTTGTGGTACGATCCTTCATCTTGACAGTCACATGTTTCCTCTACTAATCCACACCAGTCTCTGTCGTTGTGGCCCAGCAGTTCCCAGGTGCCCCGGGTAATGGAAATGGAAATGGAAATGGCAACGGCAACGGGTTCGGCAATGGCAATGGTGGCAACGGGTTTGGGGGCGGCAACTTCAACAACTTTGTGGGCTTCAACATCCAAGAGGCGATGCACACGCGGAGAATCCACGGTATTCTGGCTACCATCGCCTTCGTCATCGTCTTTCCCATAGGCTCGATCGCCATGAGAATCGTCCCGGGTCGCTTCTGCTGGCTTCTACATGCTCTCATCCAGATGGCTGGCTTCGTTCTATACATCGCTGCTGCTGCACTGGGTATCAAGTTGACTCAAGACGTCAGATTTGGCGGCACAAGTCTGGTGAGCTGCCCACTGCCTTCCAAGAACTTCTACGGCGCCCCTGTTGACAATACTTAGTTTGAGATCAGCACCATCAATTTCCACCCCATCATCGGTCTCATCATCCTTGCCGTTTTCTTCTTCCAGCCCATATTTGGCTACATCCACCACGTACAGTTTAAGCGGTACGGCGTCCGCCAGACCTGGTCGCACATCCATCTCGCCATTGGCCGTCTTCTCATCCCCCTGGGCATCATTAATGGTGGTCTGGGGCTCTACATCTCCAACTCGCCCAAGGAATTCAAGATTGCGTATGCCATCCTTGCTGCCGTTTTTGGAATCGCCTGGATCTTTGTCGCCGTTATCAGTGAGAGCCGTCGCAGTCGCCAGCCGACTGTTGTCGTTGTGGAGGAGCACAAGCTCATGGAACGGCCCCGTGGACGCCAGAGTGATAGCCCTGGTTCTTCAATGGCGGGTCCAAAGCTTTGAGTCAACGACGCGTGGTTTTTGTTATGATTGATGATGTTGCCGACGACAGTTCTAGGTTTACCTTGCAGGGTTGAGACAAACGGCTCTCCGGTGGGTAAGATTTGATTTCATAGTAATGTTTACATCGGAATTCTGGGCGGCGGGTAAAATAAGTCAATGACCGAATTGTACAAACGATAATTCCTCATGCGTGAAAATGTGGAGCGAGACCCATACTTGAATCAAAATGCTCACACAACTTATTCATATCGAAAAGCCCCGGGCTCGAAATTCTATAACCGCATACAAAACCCAACTCGATGTTTTCCAGTAACTATCTCTAGCTTCATGTTGTGTGAGGCGCATGTCTCAATTGTAAAGACGTACTATCGCCTGATGATGACGCTGAGAAGCATAACGTGTCAAAATGCATGTTTGGACCTGGATAAAAGCTGGAGCCTGAGCCCCGCCATCATTCGAAGTCATGAGTATCCAACAGCTGAAGCTAAGTGTAGCTGACATGAAACAAAATGTTTGTTTATTCGTAGCTGAGTCCATTCTACTTCATCTGGGTAGAGTGATAGGCAGCTCCAATCAGTCACAGGAAGCGAGCAAGAACCCAGCGGGAAGCATAGTCTCAGTCATCTCCATGAGAACTGGCTGTGATCCTGCCACGAGTCCATGACCTTGACAAGCAGGCTATCGCGGCGTGAGACCTTTGTGTCAAGAGGAAATATTACCCTTGCTTGCCCCTAACAAGCTTGCTGAATCAGAGTATAGTAGAACACGTCTCTACAAGTCCAAAACTTGAATAGACAGCTGTCATATCTACTTCTGTCTGTGCTGGGTTTCTCGTTGTTCTCGTCGAAGCTTGCTAACCGAGATCGTGTCAGTTTCATTTATGGCAGCTTCTCGTTTGATGCTGAGCTATGGACTTTCGTTCCATGTTATGTTGAGGCCGATTCTCGAAGCTTGGAAAATCACGATGAGATTGACGCTTTGCAAAGAAAGTCATGATCATAACCTCCATATCCATTACACCTCCAGATTTTACTTACAACTGAGTGAGTCTGAGTATGGATTCTACTATGGCTAAGAAGGCACGTTTCAAATAAGAGCCCAAGATTACAAGCTTAGAACAACTCAGAGTGGAAAGAAGGGGCGGTGTCAACCCGCACCTCTCAAAGTGAGTTACCCAGGCTAATCTCCGTGATCAAGCATGCATGCTTGGTTCAGAGTCAAAGCGCGGCTGAGCTACATTTTGAAGATATCCGAGGAGTCATATATTTAATGTATTTCAGCAGGTTTTGTTCTCTGATGGTTCGAATCTTGCATACGGGGCAAATGCAATCGTTCAACTACGTCCAATAAGCTAATACTCTTATATCTGTCCGCCATACCCAAATACTCGATCAGCCCTAGATTAGTGCAGCTGAGACGATCTGATGATTAAAGATGAGGTTCCCGCAGAGGAAGTGTAATACAGCTTTTACGATGAACCGTAGCGTCTAAAAATAAAATAAAATAAAAAGTGTGAAGTAGTTGTTATGTCATGAGATGAGACAGATACTTGGTAGAAATGCGTATTCGGGTGGTCTGTGCGTGCGGTAAGCCACACATGGAGCTGATAGTTATTTCCAGCCTCACAACACCTGTCAAGGTGGGGAATAGTTACCTGTTTTGCTCCTACATACGGATACAGTTCCCCTTTAAGGCATCTCTAGCACCAGTGAGAAGAAGATGATGGATTTAACATACACTGAGCTCAAAATTAATAACAATGCTATGGTTAGTAGCTAGGAGCTTAGTAGCGGTTCCTAGATTGCAGTATATACTCGACATGATATTCTTGTGTGAAGCCTTATCAAGCCTTACGTCTAGGACGATCGTCTCTGCATCATTCTGGATATCAAAATGCCACAGCATAGTATATTACCATAGCGGGAAAGTTGATCAGTAAGCCACCTACAGAATTTTACTAAGACGCAGTGCTCAATCACCGACTTGGTTTCGGTTTTCTTGGATAAGGTGGTTAGCCAAGGTTGCCATGTCCATGAGCCGGAGGTCACCTCCGTATTCCGAGTCTGAGGGGCGTGGTATTACACGCGGTGGGGCAGCGCTCAGTCAGCTCTTCTTGGTCTAGTAATAGATCGTGCACTTTTAGGAGGTCCCCCCCACCCCCCCAATAGACGGGTTATTTACATGTATTAACAAAGCATTTGCAAATGTTGCCTCGTGATGGCAGACAAAGAATTGACACGGAACAAGGGCCATTGAAATAGCATCAAAATTGACATCCCCCGTGACACATATTTTCAATCTTTTGGGTGCTTTGACCATCGACCCCTTTCAGGTTGAGTCTGCGAGCAGCCTGAGTCTGTAGGTCCTTGTGTTAGGTGAATTACTCGCCATATCCTCCTGATATAGACTTCTATGTGAGTGAAACAGTCAAATTTTGAGATTATGATACTCATTTTTTTATTTAATAATATACCTACCACTTGCAGCTCTCTTTTTTACCAGACAATGTAAGTACTCTCGCAAGGGCCGGCAAGTATTAATTGACGAGATGTGCCGAGAATTCTTTCTTCGAGCCCTGAGGTGGAGCTGTAGTGGCATAGTATAGAAAAAGAGCGATGTGTCACGCATTTCAAGCTGGAGTTGGTCCGCATCTTTGAAATATGCTCATCACTGCTGGCTCCATAGATACAGCCGGTGACCGAAGACCTCCAGACTCCTGGAGAGCAATATGATCCCCTTAAACACTGCAAAGACCCTGAAGAGGGTCCCGGAAACTGTAGTAGGGCAATGATGGGAGGGACAGATTCCGCGCCTCAAAAAGTTCACATCGACAGCAGGCCGGCAAAACGGGTGTATCGAGCCCGTCTAAAGGGTATGTAATAAAAATTAATAAACCATAACGGCGCTTCCATGCTTTTTCAAGGAAATTGCAAGGGTTGCGGCATTTTCTCCAGACTCAATTTTCTTCAACGCAATACAATAATCGCGTCTTTGGGTTGAATAGACGAGATAGAGGGTAGCCACTAGCTGAAGGTCGAATACATGGATTCGGCGATTTGCAATGAAAACAGAGAGGGGACAGACATATTGATATATGCGCGAAAACTCACGCAGTGACTGGAAACAAAGGGCTCTTTGTTCTCATCTCGACCTGCGGGTCCAAGAGGCACCATGTGAGGAACCAGCTCGCGTTCGGGGTGATAGTGGGATAAGACACGGCACCTGTAATACCTTCTGATGGCCGCGAGTTATCAAGCCAACAATTTATAACGAGCCCAGCCCAAGTTCGAGAGACCTATACTCACTGATAGAAGGGTTGTAACCCAATATGAGAGACTGTTGTGATCTGTTGAAAGAGAAGTGAATCCCAAGGTCCAGCCATCATCTTTGGAAACAAGCCATTGCAACTGCCTGTTTTTCAACGTTCATGCCGGATAGTTGGGGCATACTATATACGGGTCAGGTCAGGGAGGTGGGAGTGACAGCTACATCCGAGGTTACACTAGCCTAACCAGAAACAACAGTATTGTGGTCAAGCTGTTGAATAGGACATGATTATCAACCGGCACTCCTCCGGAATGAATCGTACCATTTCGCTTTGATAGGAGACAGGCGACCCCCTTGCATGCGGGAAAACCAAAAGAAGAGTTTTCGAGCTATGAGAACGGCTCACATAATGTGATAATCTGTAATCTGCAATGCCTTCAGCGCAACAAAATGAGACATGGGGCTCTTGAACCCCCTCTTTTGCTGGTCGCCACTAAGTAGCCTAGCTGTTCTAGTGTAGCGGGGGGAGGGTGGCTGCCGTGGCTATATTCGCATCTGTGCTAGAGCCTCAAAGTCCTTGGGTTAGTTCACTCATCCTACGCACCGTCCATGTCTGAGTCCGAATCTAATCCTACAGAGAAGCGTCCAATGAGTCATAAGGGAGAGCGCAGGCTCTTGGATAGTTTACTCGGAAGTCAAATTATCCCGTCTTGTTACAATCCTTAGGACCATCGTGAGGCGTACATGACTTGTCCAGAAAGCAACATATCTTGGGGACAGCGTTTTCGGACCTTACTGCGAGCGTCTCTCCCGCAGGGGGTTCGCCCAGCGAGCGCTAGAAATTAAGTGCGACATACATCATGCACCGATGGAACGCCAATCAGAGAACCAGAACCTGGGACAGGAAACAGGGCTGATAGTGTTTGCACCACATGCCACATTTGCTCCATGACCCAGGCCCCCGGCGCCGCCATCGATCTTACGCTGCACGGTACTTGCCATTTTGCGACCTGGATTGGACCAGCTCTGGCTGGTACAGCGAAATGACGCCCGGAATGTGTACATTCATACCACCTGACTCCTCGTGCTCATGCAGTCGGTTGCAACCCATGCTGTCTGCCCACTCTTCCATCTGCCGATCCGCTGATGAGTCGCTGATAAAGAGAGTAATCCGGCTCAACGGCCTGAAGCTGAGGTGTTTGGCTTTTGTTCTATCGAAGCAGACCAACAAGCCTGCAGCTCCGCTCCCGTACATCCTATATCAGCCACTTAAACTTTCCATCATTAGACACGCCCCTCTTTGCTCCTTACCGTTGTTACCTTGATCCATGAGTGCCAAAAGTCATGAAGACTACCTAACTGGCTGCTTGCTTTCCAGGTTCCCCTCAGCCTCCGTTACACTAGCCTTAATAGACTGGTCTGGCCCAGGTGGCTGAGAAGACTAAACTTTGCACGGTGCTGGGAAGATGATGCCCCCCTTCGGAGCTGAGATTTCTGGTGGCTGCGCCAAGTGTATCGCCAGGGAACCGATCAACTGGATTGAGACTCCATCCAACACAGACACCAAAGCTCAAGATGCGATGTATCAAGGTCACGAGGGATTTGTGACGACAAGTACTCTGCAGGTCGAAAGAGTGTCGGTCCCATTATAAATGATGCCTAAACTGACGTGATATGAAAAGAAGAACAGGGACTTTGGGTTCTTTCGGCCGGCAGGCAAGATGTCGGACCAAAATCTCCTCCCAGCTCACCCAAGTCGGGCTTCTCCACTCACGGCAGATAGGAAAGTACAGCACTACCCATGGAGGATATTGCTGCATTGCTTACCAACTTTCCCACCTTCTTCGTACCGTTAACCATTCACAGCTTGGTATCAACTCATTGACCCCAGACCGTCAGCCTCCTAGGGCTGAGCGAGGGGCGAATGACTGCAGCTGCTGTCTTACGTAGTAATATAACGGCAAGTACGGATATGACCCCAAGCAATCACATGGCAAAGCGTGATAGGCAGAAGAGGCTCAAGATCCACCAAACTGACGCAAGAGCCCTGCCCCGAAAGTGTTCGCCAGGTCTGTCGATGAATATTTGGCGGTATAAAGTATGCTGGATGAAGTGAATGAATGTCAAGGTATCCTGGACAATCAGTTATAAGACTGATGATACTGGCAGGGCATGACCAGTACCAAGAAACCGACAGAGCAGCAGTAACAAAAGACAAAGAAAAGCAATGAGTCGCCCGTCACAGAGTACCGACGCCGAAGGGACAACCTTCAGGTCTTCAATCTCGGTGGCCAAGACCCTCCGAGATCAGGCAGGCGAAGGCACCCAGGAAATCAGCGAGGCTGCGATGAACCGAAGAGTCAACAGGAAGATGGACATTGCACTTCTTCCGCTACTTTCTCTTCTCTACTTGTTCAATGGTTTGGACAGGGGAAACGTGGGGAATGCCCAGACACAAGGTACGTCCCAAGAATGCTGCTACCCGGGGGCCGGCCTCAAAGCTTTGGGTAAATGCGCTACTTACAACAGAAACCAGGATTCACCAACGACATTGGTGCTGTTCCAGACGATCTGAACCTTGCCGTCTCACTCTTCTTCATCACTTTTGTCCTATTGCAACCGCCCTCTGCAGCCATTGGAAGGTGGCTTGGAGCTAAACACTGGATCCCAATCATGATGGTAAGGAACGCTACTCTGAAACAAAACAAAGCGCCATAAGGATACGGCAGCTGACCAAGCTGTGCACAGCTCGGCTGGGGCTTCGTCACTTTGTGTCAGGCATTTATAAAGGGCAGAGGCAAGTCATCCCCAAACAGTTGTGCTGGCGAATCTCTGATCCCAATTTGTCAAATCAGAAGCCCTCATCACAACCCGCCTCCTGATCGGCGCCTTCGAAGCCGGTTTTTACCCGACCGCCGTCGCATACCTCTCGTTTTTCTATTGTAGATACGATCTCGCTGTGAGAGTCGGCCTGTTTTACGGACAATATGCGGTCGCAGGTGCCTTTTCAGGGGCAATCTGTATGTCGGCAAACTTATAACCATCGCCCCTAGGCTATTTATCTAATGCGGCAGCAGCATACGGTGTTTTCCACTTGAACAACGGCCGGTTGAAGAATTGGCAATATCTCTTCGTAATCGAAGGCGCGTTGACGGTCTTCTTCGGTCTGCTTGCATGGATCCTTCTCCCCGCCAGCCCTGGCTCCGCTTGGTTTTTGACCGCACAAGAACGTCGATTCGCCGCAGGCCGGATGAAGGCTGACAGTGCTCTGTTTGTCGAGCACACTTACGACTCTGATGGCGTGGAGAAGGATCGCTTGACAAAGCGTGATTTCGTCGAAACTGCCAAGGACTGGAAGTTCTGGTACGTTTTGGCGTTCAACATCTGCGCCAGCGTGCCCGGCCAGGCATTTTCCGTGTTCCTGCCGCTTGTTGTGCAGGGGCTGGGTTATTCGTCGGTTGAAGCCAACTTGGTTAGTATTGGCAGTTTGTGGATGCTTGACAGGGTGGTCTAGGAAACTGACAAAAGAAACCGTGCCTCAGATGTCTGTTCCGCCTTATATTTGCGGCGCGATTGGACTGTACTGTTTCACTCTTAGTTCCGACTATCAGTATGTGGTCGCAAAACCATCCTGCTGAGAATGCCAAGCTGATATCTGCATAGCAAGGAGCGTGGTTACCATATTCTGGTAGGGATATTGGTTGCCCTCATCGGCTTGATCGCAACTGTGACAGTCGAATCAAGTAAAGGAAAATACGCAGCCCTTTGCGTGCTTCTCCTTGGAAGCTATGTTGCCGCGCCTTTGACGGTTGCGTGGCTTAGTGGAAACACGCCAGGTATGTGAACAACAACCCAGGCGTCAAGGCCTTACACAGAAAGATCACTAACTCTGTTTTCCATCACCAGAGCCCGGCAAACGATCACTCGTCCTCGGCCTCAACGGCTTCGGCAACATCGCTGGTGTTATCGGCGCGCAACTATACCGTGCAAAGTATAAGCCCGACTACAAGATCCCATTCTATATAACACTGGGTTTCGTAGCCGTGGCGCTCATGGGATATCTTTCTTATAGGCTCACACTTGCCACAGTCAACCAGAGAAAGTTGGAGATAATGCGGCACAAGTCGCAAGAAGACATTGAAAAGGAGCGTACGGACGGGACTCGGTACGCTGACAAGAAGTGGACATTCATATATGGCCTTTAATGGAGGTAGTCGATGTAAGAAAAAGACAAAGGTGTTGGTGCTAGACATCGGAGAAGAAGGCATCCGCCTCACGCCGAATGCGGCCTGCAAGGTCTGAGATATCCTTTGCGCTCTTCTGGCCATCCTCGAGCATATATCCGTCGATAAGATTCATAGGCACCCATTCGAAGTAGACGTTCCTGACACTTATTGTGACCCTTGCCGCGTTTGGGTTCGCGCTTTGTGCGCTGCTCGAGACAGTCATGGCGGTTTCTTTTAGGGTGTTGTTGTGCTTCCAGGACGCCATTACTTCCTCAATATCATTCTCTTCAAAGCCAGGCGGCGCGTATGGCAGGATCTTCTCGTTCTCGGCCAGGACCAAGACATTGGCATGAGGAGAAGAGTGCTTAGCCGAGAGGACTGCTGGCAGCGAGCCCGTCTTGTTGCTCGTTGGTCCGTCCTCTTGGATGATGTCGGCGCCAATCAGAACCAGATCCACGTCCTTGCTCGCAATCGCCGCGGCGGCATCAGTGTATATGGAGATCTTTACCTTCTTTTCTTTCTGCCCCGACTCCCGCAGACGGTTGACCAAACGAGATGCCATTGATACACCCTCGAAAAGGGGACGCGACTCTAGTACTCGGATGTCAAATTCCGAGTCGAAGCCTGCGATCGCTCTCTGGAGGCACTCTAGAATGGTTGAGCTCGATGACAGGGTGAGGATTCGGACCGGCCGACCGGAACCGTGCTTCTCTCTGAGGAAAGTCTCAAAAGACTTCCAAATTCCCTCCACCGAGGAGTCTCTCGATGCCGCAAAGTCGCGTAACTTGTGCATGACTTTGTCCAGGAACTCTGGCGTCACCCTGTCGTCCTTGACTTGATGTACTTCCTTCTCGATGATGGCCAGGGATCGTACGATGTTGTTCAAGATTGCAGCCCCCATGCTCTCCCGCCCGTTCTTCCAGAGATGCCACGCCGCAAGTCGAGTGGTCCGCCACCACCTTTCCAGAGAGCCATCGGTATCGACACTAGACTTCTCTGAGATCACTGAAAGGAGAACATCAAGCGCCTTCCCCGCCAGCTGCCGTGCCCCGCTCTCGTGATCTTTCTGCAACGCGAGCAGCCCCTCGCTCAGGACCTTTGCTCTGTTCTCACCAAGCTCAATCTCGAACCAAATACGTCTCAGACTCTCTGCCAGGCGCGGCACGCCACCAAACTCATCAACATCGCGGACCTCGTGGGGGTCAAACCACTGGAACCCCTGGTGCTCCCAGTCAATCTGGATGCGCGACTCGTCCTCATGGGACTTGAGGCGGAACGCAAATGGGTGGATGGTCCACTCGCGGCCGATCTTCTCGTCAGCAAAGCGGTAATCTTTGCCTTGGCGGAGCAGCGTCAGAAATTCCGGCGTAAGCGTCGTCTCTTCACGGATCTCCCGCCAGGCAGCATCGAGGGGTGACGGGTCATCCTTCTCTATGCTGCCTGATACCGGCGCAAGGCGGTTTCTGCAAGGGCAAATGTTAGTCGCAACAGACAGAACAGAACCCCATGTGCACCGTTCGATTTCAGATCGTCTTGAGATCGGGGTCTGGGCTCACGGATAAGTCCGCAAATTGCCGCTCCGTCGGAACAGGGCGACTTGCGGCCCTCGTTCGGGTGGGAACTTAAAGATAAAGGACGAAACAACTGCGCGACGGGTCATTGTCTTCGCATTTGAATCCATTACACCTGGAATGGGCTTCGATGTCGAGTGTCTTCAACGCAAACGGCCGCCTCACGAGGATGATATTTGGTCGTCGCGCGTCCTCCTGGTAAGCGGTTTCGGCCGAGAATTAGGTCATCATGAGCAGATATCCAAGGCGGGTGGAAATGGAATTGACAGCCGATGACAGCTGGCCATCACTGTGGCCCGACGCTGCGACTTGATTCCTCCAAACCTTCCACCTCTTCTACCAAGACGTGAGATGAGTGCGCGTGTGAAGCTTCAGGAGAAAACCCGAATGGGGTTTTCCAATATTCTCGACGGGTTCAAAGCACACTGACACCTCTACGGGTAAAACAAGAGACAATCAGCGATCCTCATACGATGAGCCACTCCAGCGTTTTAAAGTTGGTCGCGGTCAAAGACACACCGGCAGCAGGGACTTGATTCGTTTGGCAACGCCGGTCAGCAGCAGCAACAACAGTGCTTCAATGGCGCCAAGATGAGGGGTTGATCCAAAAGGGAAGCTGCCTGAAGATCAGGTAAGCCCGAGTTTTACAGCCTCACGTTCTCAAAACGCGCGGTTGGCGTCTGGTTTTCGCTCCCTTCAGCTCACAAACCCATGTTGGAATATGGAACCACCACTCCAGGCCCCGCGATCGGAAGCTGGGCAACCCCTGCACTCGATCGAGGTGGACGAAGGAGTCGAGATGGACGGCAACCTTCAACTCACTCGATGTCTCTGACTTCCAGTAGAAGCGACTGTCTGAAAGAATAAGGCCGCCGGTAACATAGTAGCATGCTTAGGGCCATTGTAATCGGCGACAAACTTCCGAGGTTAGAGATTGTCGGGATTGGCTTAGGCGCCGTCCAGCCGCAATGGGTTCCGCAAAATGTCAAGTTGGAGATCGACGACGCCGAAACCCTATGGGTCAGAAATGCCACGTGTGGCTTTATCTAAGCAAAATGCCTTGCTTCCTCTATCGGCAACTGGCTAAAACTTATGGGGAGCATGCACGCGAATCTCAAAAACAATGGCCGGGCTGAGTTGCAAGATTATGAACGCCTGTTTGATACGGACGACGGACGCTGATGAACGAGCTGCCTTGGATGGGCTTGATTGATGCATGCCTTTACGCTTAAACCATTTTGTGGCGTACCGGGATGGACGCCCGGGAGGCGTTGATAAGGGGGGTGCGCAGGATGGCCGTTGGGCGACGGCGCCGCTGGGGAATTCGTGGCAGGGGGACGGGCCTTTGGCTGCGTCGTGATGGCGCAGAGCGGCAGGGGGAAGCTCTTTCGCTTCGTCAGCCCGTGTGGAGGTGCATAGCAAATGATGGATGAAGTTTCGCAATCCATGGGTAATGTTGGGTAGGATATCCGTAGATGTAGCGAATAGCTTAAGCCGAATCTAGCCATGATGCAAGTAAGGTTTATCACCATGCCAAGAAGACATGCGTGGAATGGAATGCCACCGTGGTCGGCACGAGGGATTACCGGAATGCAGGGATGAGGAGGCATCGCAGACGAGCCAAAGGACGGAACGTGCCTCAATTCTTGGATCGTACTAGATTGAATACATTACTTACGTATGCACACACGCTGCTGCTGCTGCTGCTTCCTCAGAGCAGTTTGTTCCTCGTACCGAAGCGGAGAAGGCTAGGAGGTATGAGTTCTGGCAAGGGAAACGGCCGCAACGCGACAAGATGGCCGATTTGCTCGCATCAGAGAATCGGCCGACTGGCGCCATCGATCGAGGATTCGTGGCTGGAGAGCGTAACGGCCGTAAATCCACCTGCAAGTTTCCATGGCAGAAGACCATGGTAGGTACCCGAGGGCCGAGAAATAAAGCGAGAAAGGCAAAGAAAGGTAACGTAAGACGGGAGGTTGGTGGAGTTCTTCCATGCTGTGCCCCAGGGACCCTTCGTTCCGTTTCCCTGGGGGCCGGAAATAGAGTCCATGTCTGCATCACACCCCTCCCCTCCTACTATTGACAATTTGAATGGTTCGGCCGAGCTCGGTGAGGAGGAGCCTCCCCAGGACCCTAGTTCCCCGTGCATGTCGCTGAGCCACGCTAGCTGATATTGTACACTTATTCCGGCCCTTTCCCTTCAAAGGCAGGGAAATGTTTGCCTTTGCGCACATATCTTGGTCATTAGCTGCGTGGGTTGGTTGTGTTGGGCACACACGGGGCTAACAGGGGAGAGCGAGGAGGGAGGCCTGCCAAGGGTCCGAATCAATGATCGGCAGCCCCCGAGCCGGCGCTGGAGGGGTCGAAACATTGCGCCGACTGAGGAGCAGCTTGCCGTACACGATGGAGCGATGTGTGTGTGTGTTGTGTGTGGTTTGGATCGCAGGACTAAGTAAGGTACAGACAGTTTGCAGTAACGTCTCCGGTTTCCTTTTTCTTCTATCTGATCTGCCTTGACAATTAGTATTTTCCATTACCTAAGAGGTACGTGCCTACCTACCTACCTACCTAGCTACCTACCTACGGAAACCTAGGTACCTCGGCATCGTACGCATTTTGACAGGCGAGGGGGTGGTCTGTGTTGCGGCGTCCCAAGTAAACTAAACTATCATCCTTCGTGCCTTCCCCTCCACCGAAATCTTACCTACTTACTTACCTACATACCTAAATTAGGCACCTTGGGGGTGCCCGCCTCCTTCACCCATCCTGGCCCGGGGGTGGACAGGGGAGAGCTTTGCGTTAAGGAAACTGCGTGGCGTCGCACGCAACCCACTAACACGGAGCTGCTTCCGGCCACCCACCAAAAAATCTCACCCTCCCATCCCGCTAGCCATGGAAGGAGGACGTTTCTCACTTCCTTCCCTCCCTGGACCCTTTCTTTGCGACAATCAACGGTTTTCCCCCCCCACCGTCGAACGCCCCCCAAAGTTCTCGGTCTTCGTGTCTTGTCCATGTCAACGTCTTGTGTCCCCGGGTTTCTTTTGCCAAAGCCGACGAATCTGACGTTTCACAGCATACCCACGTTCTCTCGGATTCAGATTCAGATTTAGATTCAGATCCCGACCCCCGCCAACTCACGACACGAGACTCAGGCAGCCAGCCTGACGGCGATACCTACGAACACTCTCTCCTACCAAACACTAGCTTGATCGGCAGGTCTCAACCCAAAAGCCACTCACACACGCACATTGTTGTCCCAGCTTCGACTTCCCGCCTCCTCCTGAGAGGACAGACCGACTAGTCCGTCGCCTTTACCTCAATCCTCCCCCCCCACAACCGGACACGGCTATTCAACAGCTGCCGGTTACCGGGGTGCGGCAAACAAAGCGAAAACAGTCGCCAACATAGCCGTTGCAGTCGGCCCAGCAGTAGGACGAGGCCATCCGCTGCCAAGAATCACAACGACGGTGACGGCGGCGACAACGACGGCGACAACGACGACGGTAGAACAAGAGACAGACGAAAACCTACGCATACACACTCCGTTCGCGTCCACTCCGGAAACAGAGCCCGAAAGCATCCGAAATTCCGTCTCCGTTCTCACCTCCGTGCACGACGGCTCGGCGAAGCGGTGACATGCAGCCTCACTATCCCGCAGCACCAGGATGCAGCAGCAGCAGCCAGACCAGACGGAAAATACAAATCGTGCATCACGTCTGCCTGTCAACCCGCGACGACACAAGGTAGCGCCCGATCAGAGAAAGCGCGTCGCCACAGCGTGAGTTGCTTCGGCCTTCCCTTTATCCCCTGTTTACACAATAGCGCCGCTTACGGGCCCATTCTCAACCATCTCCTTGCCTCCATTTCATTGGTTTCGTTTTCCACCTGTGCCCCTCTTTCAAGATACATATGCAGCACCTGTGACATCTCCCTGGCTCATCGAAACTTGTTTACGAACCATCTCCATAGATGCAACAGCTGCAACGTCCGCCGCATCAAATGTTCTGGAGAGAGACCCTGCCGCCAGTGCCGTAGCTCCTCAAGAGACTGCCAGTACCCTACAGTCGTCGAGAAGATCTCAATCTCCCGAAATGAGCTGGACGACTTGCGGAGGAAGCTCGAGTCCACTGAACGTGCCCTGCAGGCTGCCGTGCCCGACGACGCGGCCAGATGGCAGCTACTGCAGCAGCATGATGCCGACCACGCCGGTTCTCGCGCGGGCTCCAACTCGTCCTTTACTCCCCCCCAGCAGCAGCAGCAGCAGCAGCAGCATCAGCAGCAACAGGCACCGCCAAGTCTCAAAGACGACTTCAACGATAATCCATTTTACGACACCGAGGCCCAGACGGCCGAAGGTCGTCAGCTAGAGGACCAAGATGGAAGGGCCCGCTTTCTCGGCGAGACGTCCGGCGCCACCTTTCTAGACCACCTCAAAGAATTCATGACAACCGTCTCGCCGCTGGCCTTTAACAAGCCGTGGCTGTCTCCGACACCGAATAACGGCTCAGCCTTCCTTGCCTCCCTCGGGCGATATCAGACATACGACTCGCGTCCGATTGAAGTTGACTCAAATGCGGACCCCCTTGTCCTTCCATCCCGAGCCGAAATGTCGGCCATGCTCTCCGAACTCCGATACTTTATCCAGGACGGCAGCGGCCACTTCCCGTGCGGCGGCATCTACTGGTGGGGCGATCTAAACTGCGTACCCGTCGACCCGAAATCCGTCACGCTGCCGCCCGAGACCCCTCACCAGGCCATCTGCCACAGGTTTCGCCACTTGGCCTTTTACCACACAGCCTTTGCCGTCGCATGCCATGCCAGTAACACCGCGGCCTCGGCGCCAGTACCGAGAGAGTTGAGTCAGAACTACTTTGCCCGTGCCCGAATGCTCTTGGGCAACCCTCTCGACATCACCCAGTATACCATAAGCGACGTCGCCGTACTCGCTCTTATGGGCTTCTACCTTATCGAGATGAACCGCCGCGATGCCGCCTACATGTACGTTAGCAACGCCATGCACATCTCCATCATGCACGGTGCCCACCGCGGCTGGGTCGACGAGCGCGGCAAGCGCGTCTTCTGGACTCTATACATCCTTGACCGATGGTTGAGCTGTCTAATGGGCCGTCCGCCTACTATCATGGACGATGCGATTCGGCTACCCTTGCCATGCGATGCCCCGTAAGTCCACCCTCCCCCCATTTGCGTCCGCCCTTACTCCCAGAGGTGCCTCTAAACGATCGAATACGACATCGAAAGCCCCTAAACACGCTCATCTAACGTTGACGGCCCAACCCCTATGCAGTTCCCTGCCGCCTGCAGCCGGCCTTCGAGCCCACGTTCTACTGGCCCGCATTTCGGGTCACATTGTATGCAACACGTATAAAGTCGCACCCTGGGATCGCCGTCCCGGGGGAGCGGCGCGGCACGTCGATCGAGCACTGCAGCTGCTCGATAGCTGGCACTCTTCGCTCCCTCCCACCCTGCAGATGTCCGCCATCTGTCCAAGTACCGATCCCGCATGCTGCCTCCTGCACATGGCATACAATCAGGTAAGCTTGTTCCTTCCCTGTCACAATCGCCTTACCCTGCTACTGCCCGCTCCGTTTCCTGTTCCTTGAAAAACAGACTAGGCTGCATACATTCCCTCCCCTCCTCCTCCTCCTCCATCTCTACAGACGCCCCCGTCCCTTTTCAAACCATGCCGGCCCGGATTTCCCAAAAGAACAAGAGCCTCTTTTGCTCACCAATGTTCCTTCTTCTGGGTCCTTCAGCTTCTCATCCTTGTCGTCCGCCCCATCTTTTTCGCCGCTGTGAAAAAGGCTTTCGCCGAGCGCTACATCCAGTCAGACCGCCGCCGGGATACTGAGCTCCATGCGAGTCGTATAAGCACCTGCTCAGAGGCCGCCCATCGAAATCTGTACCTTGCGCGCTGGCTGCTTAGTCTAACAGGAAGCTCCCGCAAACTCCTCCAGGCGGGTCTGCACTACGTTTTCAACGCTGCCATTGTGCTAATGCTCGAGGACCTGCTCTCCCCGCACCTCATCTCGCCGTCCACAGAATCGGACGACGTCAAGTTCGCCATCGGCGTGTTCGAGGAGGAAGCTAAGACAGGAAGCCACTACGGCCATGATTGTGCCACGGTTCTCCAAGACCTCAAGTCCCTAGTCCAGCGCCTCCGCGTAGACGGGCAGGGTGCCTTTTCAGTTCGCCCGGGTGGGCCTACGACACCTGGTCTTCCACAGGACGACATAGCGGTCGCCAGCAGCAGCAGCAACACGCCCACGAGGACCGTTTCTTGGCAGTCTGAGCAGCCAAGATTCTCACCTGGGCCAAATCAGCTGTACTCAATGGACGAGAGCGGCCCGTTGTACCAGGAGCTTATGACGTGGATGGACAACAGCGATACGCAATTGTATAGTAGTAACTATTCCATATAAACATGAATCCAAAAACGACTAGAGCACTTATCAACGTCAAGCTGCAAGCAAGCAAGGGGATGGTGAATCTACAAAAAGAGGAGATGGCCCCTTGAACAGAAATGATAGAAGCGAAGCCGTCCTTTCCCCTGAAGATTACAAAACGAATCCGAGAAAAGAAAGATTCCATCAGTAAATCACTAGGTAGTTAAACTCCGCGCCCATGTCTTTTTTTCCCAACCCAACTTTCGGAAGAACCTCAAGGGGTACGTACTCACTCGCAGAGAGACGCATGCCCAAACATGTAGAGGGATGCCCGTCAGCCAGTTCGTAGCCCCAGAATCCATTGACTGAATAGCTCATGACCCCCCCAATGATCAATGTGCGCACATGACAGCCGTAAGACCGAGACTCTTCCCTCTAATGAGAGGACAACAAGGAACCATGAAACAAGCAATCGCGTGAAGAGCCGAATGGAAAATAATAATAATCAAAAGTCTAGTTAGAAACGGTCTTGGCCCTCGGTGTAGCGGGGAAGATGGAGTCGAGAATCTCGCCCGATCTCACGGCAAGAATAGACAAAAGGGTATCACTCAGCTGATTTTGAAAAGAGGACCGTCAGTCAGAATGTCTCGCGCAAAGCACAAAAAACCTCGTGTATGTAAAGATGAGGAGAAAAAGTGGTTGTTTTTTTTGGGGGGGGGGGGGGGTCACTCACTCCGTGGGTCGCTTCGCAGCATCCCTGCAGATAAACACCAGCGTCAGGCGCCACGGCGCCAGGGGCGTAACGAACGCGGTAGTCGCGGCCGACCTCGAGTTTCCTCGACGGCGAGGTGGCGTCGGGGCCTGAAATCTCCCAGCCGTCGACGAGCTCGCGGTCGGCGTTGGCGGCGGGCGGCACCTCTGGCAGCAGGCCCCAGCTGTCGCGGAGCATGTCGATGTGGGCGTTGCGCTGGTAGCCCGTGGCGGCGACGACGAGGTCGACGTCGAGGACCTCGTCCCCGGGGAGCTGGCCGACGAAGCCGTCTCCGGGGCCGTCGCGGGCGCTCTCGAGGCGGCGGACGTGGAGCTGGAGGCGGCCCGTCTCCCTGCTCTCGGTGGCCTGGGTGATGTCGCGGCCGAAGAGCATGCGGTGGGGCCACTTGCGCTCGTCGGTGCCGAGTGTGCGCTTCTGGTGGTAGAGCATCTCGTACAGGACCTCGATGAGCTGCAGCCTCACGACGCCATAATTGGTCGCCTTGGCCTCCTTGATCAGGGCGCGGCGGTAGCTCTGCGGCTTGGGGTAGAGCTCGTCGACGTACGAGGGGTTGAAGATGGAGTTGACAAAGGGCGAGTCGTCGGCGGGCTTGAGGAACTCGGAGCGCATCACCATCCACGTCTTGGCGTTGGGGTACGCGCGCTGGACGTCGCGGAAGATCTCGGCGGCGGACTGGCCGGCGCCGATGACGGCGACCCTGTAGGGCCTCGAGGTGTCGTTGAGGATCTGGGGGGCCAGCTGGGCGTACTGGGAGGAGTGGATGACGCGCGGGTGCTTGGCGGGGAGGACGCTGGGGAGGCGGGGCTGGCCGCCGGTGGCGATCAGGACGTTGCGGGTCTGGTAGGAGCTGACCTGGCCGGTCTTGATGCTGCGTGACTTGACGGTCCAGGTCCTGACGCCGCCAGGGGTGGTCTGGGGGTCCGGGGAGACGGAGACGACGTCGCGGCCGTACTCGACGACGTCATCGAAGTGACGGGCGCACCAACGCAGGTAGTCCTCGTACTCGACGCGGGCAGGCAGGAACGTGTCGAGGTTGGTGAAGTCGACCAGGCGGTTGTTGCAGTGGAGGTAGTTGAGGAAGGTGAACTGCGAGCGCGGGTTGCGCAGCGAGGCCATGTCCTTGATGAAGGAGATTTGCATGCGGGCGCCCGAGAGGAGCATGCCCGGGTGCCATGCGAACTGCGGCTGCTTCTCGAGGAAGAGCACCCTGGGCGCCGACCGGCCAGGGGCGAGCTGCCGGCCAGCCTCCTGGAGGTCGTGCATGGCAACGGCAACGGACAGACTGGCGGGGCCGAAGCCAACGCAGATGAGGTCGTAGATTTCGCTGGCTTCGCATGGCTGCAGGTACCGAGACTTCTGGATGTGGGAGCCGCTGGAGTGGTGGTGGCCGTTCACGCCGTTGCCATTCTGGTACACAACGCCGTTGCTGTCACCATGGGTGAAGGCGTTGCCGTTGAAGTGGGAAAAGCCGCTACCCGAGTCGGAGCCGTTGGTCGGTGATTCGCAGTGGGGAGACATGGTGGTTATGGTGATGGTGGTGGGTGGTCGCTGTACAGTACGTGCGCGTGCGTATGTGTGCGTATGTGTGTGTGTGTGTGTGTACGTGAGAGAGAGAGAGAGAGTGAGAGAGAGAGAGAGAGAGAGAGAGAGAGTGTGTGTGTGTGAGTCGCAATCAGGACGGCAGGGGTATTATTTGACGAGCGTATCAAGTAAATAAGATGCCAGTACCAGAGTGAACCGAGAGGGCAGAGCGAGCGCTTTAAGTTGTTGTTAATCCCATGGCCGCTCGAGATGCTCTCGATTCCGGGGGCGTGGGAGCATCAACTGACCTGTATCCCCGAGTCTTTGAGACGGGTTCCAAAAAGAAGCTTCCGGGTGTGAATGCGGCGAGGCGGGTGCGAAAGTGCGCGGGGTATTTCGGGTCTGCGCTTGTAACTTTTTTCTTCTTCTTCTTTACTTCCTTTTGCTCCCCAAAAAAATGTCCCAGGCTATTTCCCCCCCTTGTGACTTGTTGCGAAGCTTACTTTCCACGGCGGATTCAAGCCACAATGTTCGTCATCGACTCCCGAAGAGTGGCACTCGGCTGGGTGGAGGAACTTGTGGTACAAGGAGGATGGGCCACCGGTTGAATTGGCGGTCGAGGCAAGAAAATGATGTGAAAGGTGTGAGTAGGAGGGAATCGAGAAGCACCGAGAGAGAAAGTGAGAGAGTCGAGTGGCAGTGGAGGGGCACCGGGGGGGCTAATATGGAAAACGGACAGACGTCGATGGGTGCGGTGGCTTGCGTCCCTCTAAGGCGACGTGATCGACCGACCGACCGACCGACCGATCAGCTTGAAGCTGGGCCACTGGGCCCCTCGCATGCTCTCATGAACGACGACGATGCAGATGGGGCGCGAGTACTCTGTACATGCCCTCGGTCTCGTCACTCGTAGCACGCCCGCCGCTACACACTATATGTACTTGAAAGAGCCTACCTACCGGGACGGATGGATACGCTACTCAAATTGCAGCACCCGCTGGGCTCATAGCAGGAATCCATCCATCCACAGCGGATGCTTTTCCACAGCCAGGGGTCGGGGCCATGGTCAGAGTTGCAACAGGCTGACTCCAGAGATGGGCTCGCTACACTACCTGGTAATAGATGGGTCTGGGTCCACGTTTGGGTCTGCGTCTGCACTTGGTAGCAATACCGGTACCGGGTTCTGACAGACCGGGCCCACGTATCCAGGCCTTGTTCAAGATACTTAGTACATATCGTCAAGGGCCGACCCCGGATGGAATGTGCTGAAGACATGTTTACGGACGGGGTGGAGCGGACGGGAAGGGATGGACCGGAGGCATAAAAGGTTGAATCGAGGGGTATTGACTCTTCAAAGAGGAAAAGATGCCCAGAACTTGCCCAACGCGGGGACAGCATGTTTGACAGGACCCTGAGAAACTTGGATTATGCTCATCGGAGACAAGGCAGGCAGGCAGGCGGGCGGGCATAGATCCCAGATAGCACGAGTGCCTGCGTGAGTCAAAGTCACGTTGCAGCTCGCAGTGTTGGCGCCGTCGTCGACTTCCCCTGCATGCATGCCGTCCTCGCATAGCATAGCGAGAGGCCTGGGCCTACTCTGTATTAGGCATGTTCATCCCAACGAATGATGCCTCGGCTCAGCCGTCCGGGTGTTATGACGCGTGGTTCACTGCGGACGATTTTGATCCACAGATCATAAGATGTGATCGGTCATTATAGGCGGACGTGCCATAGAAGAAGGCCCAAAGCCGACGGTTTACGAGAACTTGTCGCCGATGATTTCCATGAGGATGCGGATCGATGATGCTAGCGAGACCCACTCACAATTGATCGCAGTGCAGGAATCGGAGGTCCCAAAGAGGGAGGGGCGTGATGATGGCTTGGACAAGGAAGAGTGAAGAAAATTCAATGATGAACTTGCTTTTTTTTTTTTTTGCACGATGGGTGGGGCTGAGAGGGGGAGACGGAGGGGTCATGGTGCGGTTTCGGCGTTATCTTCGGATCTGATAAGATCAAATCTCTCACGGTCTCGTTCCTTCCGACTTCATCCCAGCCCTCAGTTCCCTGTCGAAGGCATCCAATGAACCCAAGGAGCATGGCAGAATGAAGCCAGCCCAAGTACCCCAAATCGAGTGCCTCAGGCATGTGAACGGAGGTATGGCAGGTACGACGTGTACTTATGTACCTTCCTACGCTGCGATGCTTTCTTTCTTTCTTTCTTTCCCTTTCCACGACGCGGCACATCTCTTGGAAGATTTAATGCCGACTTCTCCTCGGGGAATCCCATGGTGAAGCCAGCCATGTTTTGCGCCGTCGAACATGTCTGGAAGCTCGAGAGAAGCAAGGCCAAGAGGTAGGTAGGTAGATAGATAGACAGACAGACTGTGGGAAGAACCGGGCTGTGTGCGAGTGCCGGTGGGCGTAAGCAGTGGGATGTGGAGTCGGTAGGATCACTAAGAAACCTCAGTCGGGGACTCTCTCTGGGTGAGCAAAGCTGATCTGCCCCGAGAGCGGGCAGAAGACGAGGCAAGCGACCAGGGGTTCACGAGAAGACCTCGGGATGAAAGATGTCAAGGGGGGGAGGAGGGGGGCATTCAAGCCCTTTGGAAGTATCGGGTACTGTTGGCTAACGGCTGAAGAGTTCCAGAGACTGATGGATGGTCTGCGCTCATGAGCCCATCGTATACTATTCGTGTTAAGTAGTGTAGCAGTGGGAGAGGAGCCTTACCTTAGCGCGAGTGGTGATTACACCACATGCAGTGGCTCGAACCCTGTCATCATGCGGAATGAGGTACTTTGCCTCGTTCAGGACGTGCGCAGTCATACTGTTTTATGGTGATGGATCTAATCTGATGAGATGTGGGGGGGTTTACCCAGCTGGGGAGACTTGGACCGCCGTCCAGACGAGGTGACGAGGTACCACGAGCTAGATGTTCCATAACCTTCGTCTAGGTCTGGCACAATATGTCGTCCTCTCCTGTATTGGCAAGATAGGAAGACGTCAAGACGGTATTGCTAAAACAGAGCCTGCGATGAGGAAGAACATGGATGACGGTGGGAAAGGCACATCTCCAAGACTCCTCTCCTCGGCCAATGGGTTGAATGAAGCGGACACAGACGAGATAGATAACAAGGGGAAACAAAAACACGAGGGCCGATTGCCCGAGTTCGTGCGGTGCATTGGTGGGTTATCTTGAGGGAATTTCGGGCGCGCCTTTTCGGGAGGTAGTGCGACTGGGAGTTCCGCCCAGGTTTCACAGATTTTTTTTTCGGGCGACATTTCGCCCAAGTTATCTGATGATCTGATTATCTAAATCTGATAAGATCCGGGTCTAATTGGGTAAGGCGTATGTGTCGAGGTCCGGTAACCATGTCACAGCCCATGTTCGTGTCAAGGCTTTCCCCTGTCGCTGGGCATGGCTAGCTCTACTGTAGGTCCTACTAGTACGTAACCTGCCTACCTACCTTACCATGCATGTAGGCAGTGTGCCCTGTACGCTACGACCGCTGAGGCCCGCTGGACATCATCCGCTGGCGATCTTGCACGGGCTCTTTGCGTAGGTAGGTAGGTAGGTAGGTGAGTAGGCATCGAGTCGTGGATGGACGGGAGGGAGTGCCTTCTGGACAAAAGAGACAAAATGAAAGGTCAGATAACTACCTAGGTATCTTCACCTGCGTACCTAGGTACAACTACCTATTGCATTTGCACAGTCGGAAGGAAAGCGCGGCTGGCCCTGCCCGAGATGGGGCATTCCCGTCGGCTTATGGGAGAGAAGGGGAGGGGAGGGGAGGGGAGGGGAAGTCAAGAAACAAAAACAGGGAAGGTGGGAAGGGAAAAAAAACTCTTCACATGGATGGATTCCCACCCGCCCGCCTGCCCGAACAGACAGAGTCAGACTATTGCTTCGTACCTACTATGCCTGCCTACCGAGCCTACCTAGCCTACCTACCTACACAACACACTATGAATGAATGAATACACGAGCAAGCCGAGCAAGGCAGGCAGGCAGGCAGGCATGAACGACCGCTCACCGGCACTTGTCCGCATCCATCTTCCTCCACGCAACTCCGCCCCCCGTTCGTCACTCACTCGGCCGCTCCATTGATACCCACCTTCTCCTCTCGCCTCAGTTGAGGAAGCACAACCCATGCCATGCCATGCCATTCCCATTCCAATTCCTGGGGCGGGCTTCGCTCCTGCTTGGCCCGTGGATACGTTGCCTCTCCATCTACTTGTGTGGTCGGCCCAGAGAAGGGGGGTCACAAAACCCCAGGCCTGTGACGGGACTGCATCGACAGGTGTGGCACATAAATGAAGGAAGCCTGGGTCGGCGAGGGGGTATGTAGGGAAGCGAGTGTAGCCCAAGACGGAGTTCCGTGTGCGCGTCTAGGCAACCTGGGCCGGCCGTATCAAGGTGACGCCGCTCGCTTGCCATTAACCTCTGTATGCGCTAGGCGACACGACAGTGTTGCCGCTCCTAGAAACAGAAACGTGCCTCCGATTCACCGTCAGACGACATCGGCCACCCGTCGCGAGCACATTACGAGCACCGCCAGTTGCACATCTGGCGTGGCGTCTGGGACAGGATGGCCTGTTCTGGATTCGCCACGACTTTTCTTTCGCCGTGTCGGTCGGAAGCTACACAACGGTATCCCTACTCTTGTTCTGGCCAGCAACCCCATGCATGACAGCATCTCCTGCGGCTTGTACGGACAGGGGTACCTACACAACACACGCCTCGTACCGGGAGTGGCGGAACACAGCAGCTGCCAAAAACCTTTACCCGGCTACAATATCCGGGCAGGGCTATCGCAGGGCTATCGCCGGGCATCGGCATGTCTTCGCAAGCCCACAACATACCATTGTGACTGACTGGCCGGACTGTTGTGCTTGAGCTTATCCGTAAACCCGAGTCGTCTGTCGAAGCTTATTTCGCCGTGCGGCGAGGTTCCTAGCGACATGATGGTTTCTTCGGTCATGACGCCATAAGCGCGGAAATGCCCCTCACCCCAGATTCTGGGTGCCACCCGGGCGAGGATGAAGTAACGATGTGTTACATAGTAGACAAAGCACGATGGCACTATATGAATCCCCCCCCAAACTCATAACTGACCGAGCAAGTTGACAAGACCGGGTCCTTGCGTGCTAGTTGCTCAAACCGAACGACTCAGCAAGTAAGCGTAGTTGCCTAACATGGCTGTTCGGTTAGAGCTTCTGACATTTTCTCTCTTAGCGGCTAGACACATACGCTACTCAAACATACACACGCGCGGACACGCGCCTGCGCCAGCAGTGAACCTGATTACCTACTACAACTACAAGGCAACATCTTTACTCCGCGGGGCGCGTTTTTTCTCCCCCCTGCTATACGGATACTTACTTCATCAATCGAGCCGGGCGCATTGTCACACTTCTAGTCTCGCGCACAGGTTGCCGATAGCCCTACGCACAGGGCTGGGCCGTCTTGAGCTAGTTGTCTCCCGCCACCACGCCATCGTCATCCGCGAATGAACGATCTCATATTTCATCATCGACATCACACCAGCTGAGTAATTGCCGCAATCTTACAGGCTCGGCAGACTGCAGCCGACAGCGTGAGGACCCCCCTCGCATCATCCCTGGCTGGTCGCAAAACACCCTGCTGAGGGGATACACCATTGCACGACCGGATTTGTGAATCATCACTTGTCTTATTGGACGACCATCTCCTCCGGCGCGCGTGGTCTCTTTGGCCTCTTCCTGCAGGTCTATCTTGATCTAGACTTGGGCGCATTGACCGTGGTGCGTGTTCCCGTTGAAAAGAGGGCCCGACTAATACGCTACGTGAGTACCTTTTTTTGCGATACCCGAAACTAACAGAGAACCTTACCCATCTGATCACAGTACAAACTTCTTCGAGCGCTGCCATTGAATCACATCATCGTCTTTTGGGTTGTCTGCATCTTGACTGTTCGACGACATCGCCAACATGAGCGAGATTGTTGACCTCGAGCCAGAGCTCGACCTTTCAGTATCGAACCCCCATCCTGAGAAGCTCCCAGGACCTCGTCTTCTTCACCAGCTCGTGAAATGTATACCAGACACTACGCTACCGGCGATACACCACCTGGATAGCCATGGACGGGAGTCGTTACTATCGTATTCGCAGCTGCACCACGCGGCCGATGAGCTGGCCAGCCGTATCGTTCTTTCCGTGGGGAAGGTATCGACATCGAAACATTTTGTGGTGCCGCTTCTCATCCCTCAGTCCCCGCATCTTTACGTTGCGATCCTCGCCATCCTCAAAGCCGGCGGAGCTTTCTGCCCTTTGAATCTCGACGCCCCTCCCGAGAGAGTGAGATTCATTCTTCAAGATGTGTCGGCAAAGGTCGTGATTGTCAGCCGAGACATGGTTTCAAAGATCCCAACAGATGAGCCAGACAGAGTCATCTTAATTGTGGACCAAGATGAAGCAGAGAAGCCGACTTCGTCAACATATGGTCCATTCCGCGACCCCGAGCCGCACAGCCTAGCCTATGTTATGTATACATCCGGGTCCACCGGCACACCGAAAGGCGTTGGTGTCTCCCATGATGCCGCAGCTCAGAGTCTCCTCGCCCACGACCGACATATTCCGCCATTCAAGCGCTTCCTTCAGTTCGCCTCGCCGACGTTCGACGTATCAGTCTTTGAAATATTCTTTCCTCTGTTTCGTGGATCTACGCTGGTTGCTTGTGATCGCGGTCGTATGCTCAATGATTTGCCAGCCGTCATAAGGACGTTGCAAGTTGATGCATGCGAGTTGACACCGACTGTTGCCGGCAGCCTTCTCCGATCGAGGAATAATGCTCCTTACCTAAAGTTGCTTCTGACAATCGGCGAGATGTTGACCGAGCCTGTCATTCGCGAGTTTGGCGGCACAGAAGAGTCGAGAGGCATACTGTGGGGTATGTACGGACCTACAGAAGCTGCGATTCATTGGTAAGTCTATATCATGGTTGGCAGTTGAGTTTGCGCTGATATCAAGCAGCACTGTTCGACCAGAGTATCCCAGAGACTCCTCTCCTTCGAACATTGGATTCCCTCTGGACTCTGTGTCTTGTTTCATCGTCGCGATACCTCAAGAGGGCCTTGCGCATGAGTTTAGGATACTTCCGAGGGGCGAGCCGGGTGAACTTGTTGTCGGAGGACATCAGCTAGCCAACGGTTATCTGAATAGGCCGGAACAAACACAATCCGCGTTTCTCGACACCCCATACGGCCGCGTATACCGCACAGGAGACAAGGCCATAATGAAGCCCGATGGAACCCTGGAATGTCTCGGGAGGATATCCGACGGTCAGGTGAAGCTGCGCGGTCAACGAATCGAACTAGGCGAGATTGAGCAGGCAGCTATGAGAACCAGAGGATGTCACAGCGCCGTAGCCATGGTTCTCGGGGGTATCCTTGTCACATTCTGTGCCGTCGACGACACTTCAACAACTCCAAGAGAACAAGCGGAAGACATCATCGACACGTGTCGAACATGGCTTCCATCCTTCATGGTACCGGGAGATGTGGTTATAAGGACAAGCTTCCCAAGATTACCATCGGGGAAAGTGGACCGGAAACATCTCAGGAGAGAGTATGAGTCTCGACTTG
The DNA here is from genome assembly GCA_030867225.1 of Colletotrichum caudatum. Taxonomy (NCBI): domain Eukaryota; kingdom Fungi; phylum Ascomycota; class Sordariomycetes; order Glomerellales; family Glomerellaceae; genus Colletotrichum; species Colletotrichum caudatum. The sequence goes on from MU846129.1 coordinate 77,565, forward strand.
TCTCACAAAGTGTGTCTCACACAGAACCGGCTGATCCAATGGAGCAAGAAGTGGCAGAGATTGTGTTCAAGTCACTAGGTATTCGGGTTTCACCGTCAACGCACCTTGCATCCTCGGGCATTGATTCTTTGAGGGCCATCAGGCTTGCTTCGGCGTTGCGAGACGGCGGGTTCCAAGCGTCTGCAACGGAAATTCTCGGGTCCAAGACTCTATCGGCCTTGTGTACGATACTCGGATCAGCTTCAACGCCAAGGCGGAATGAAGCAGGGTCCCGGAATGACGCTACGGGTCTACCCGAGATAAATCTCGACCGCTTGCTCGAGGGGCGGGCAGACCTCTCGCCATTACTTCATGGGGCTGAGTGTGTGCAGTGGTGCACCCCACTGCAAAGCTCCATGCTTGCCGAGACTTCTATCAACCCACAAGCATACTGCAACTGGATCAAGCTTGAGTTCCCAGCTAGTACTACGACCCAGGAAATTGAAAAATGGACACACCAGACGGCAGAAAATAATGAGATTCTGCGGTCAGGATTCGTATCTCTTGACTCTGGCTTCGCACAGGTTGTGTTCCAGCGGCTGCCGCATACTGCGGTTCGGATGGTAGAGGACTTCAGTCACGACTTCTGCTTGGCCTCTGACGAGGACTATCTGTATCCGTTCAGAGCCCAGATTTGCGAGGGCAATCCAGAGAGTGGGCCAACGCTCCTCTTACAACTACATCACTCGCAATACGACGGGTGGTCTGCCGACATGTTGGTTGAAGACTATTCCGCCTTATCGACCTCTCGATTGCCAGAGACACGACCGCAATTCCGGGATGTCGCTAAATTATATGCTGATCTCGCCACCAAAACCCAGATGGATGAGGCTCGTGGCTTCTGGGCTGACCATTTGCTGGGCTGGCAACGCCATAATCTGCCACGCTTGATGGAACGCCCCGTTGAAAACCCCCAGCCGCAGACAGTGTCCAGGAGACTGGAAATCCCGCAAAGTGTTCTTGACGGGGCGGCGGCGCATTTCAATTGTCACCCGCAGGTCTTCTTCCAAGCTGGTCTTTTATGGCTTTGGGCTGGACTGCAAGGGCAAAATGATGTGGTCATTGGATCGGTCTCGTCTGGTAGGATGATCCCAGTGGCGAGCGTCGAGCGTATAATGGGCCCTTGTATCACGACAACACCACTGAGAGTCAACCTTGCCAGATTTACGACCATCTCTGACCTTGTTCGCGACATCCACTCTAAGAATCGCCATATCCTCCAGCACGGCATTCTGCCACTCTCCGACATCAAGAGAGTTGCAGGAGCCAACCCCGGCGATGCACTCTTCGATATGCTTTTCGTATACCAAGAGTCTCTCTACAGCCAACAACAGCGTCAAGGCCAGGTCAAGATTGTTTCACATAGAGACTTCTTGGAGACCAACGTTCTTGTCGAGATTGAACCCTCTTCCAACGGGCCGACATGTCGACTCACCTACCGTACAAGTGCACTTTCCTCTCAACACATTGACATGTTGATGGAACAACTTGGGTCGGTGGTTATGCACCTTATTTCTCAACCTGAAAACCGCATAGACTCTATCGGAAAGGCCTTGCCTCGGGAACTGACGTCGGTTTTCAATGCCAACCCTCCGGCTCTTTCGACGGCTCCAGATTTGGCGGTAGCCTTCGAGCAATCAGCAAAACTCACGCCCGATGCTACAGCAATAAGCTTCGCCAAGTCTCTGCATCGAGAGGCAGTCGAATCAATCTCATTCAGTACCCTCAACTCCCAGTCCAACAGAATTGCTCGCTATCTACAAGAGCAAGGAGCCAAAGAAGGAGACATTATTGGCTTGGTCATGGAGAAGTCGATCGGCCTCTACGCGGCGATACTTGGAATTCTCAAGGCGGGCTGCGCATATTTGCCCCTTCTACCCACCACACCAGCTGAGAGAATCAGAGTCATCCTAAATCAGGCTGACGTCAAACTCTGTGTGGCCGATGCAAAAGTATCAACACCCCTGGAGGGTCTATCCAATTCCAAATTCATGGACATCCAATCGGTCGAGATGGCCAGCTTTTCGGATTCTAATCTATGCCTGCCTCCAGACCCGTCTCGGCCCGCATATGTCATCTACACCTCTGGAACAACAGGCATCCCAAAGGGTGTAGTGGTCACCCAAGGGAATATTGCGAGCAACCTCGACGCCTTGTCCAAGTTATACCCCCACAGCAGCCGTTCTCGTCTTCTTCAAGCATGTTCACAAGCATTTGACGTATCCGTTTTTGAAATTTTCTTCACTTGGCAAGTTGGCGCATGCTTGTGTTCCGGGACCAATGATACCCTGTTCGAAGACTTGGAGCGCGCCATTCGGTTCTTGGAGTGCACTCATCTGAGCATGACGCCAACGGTAGCTTCTTTGGTTGACCCCCGTAATGTGCCCACTGTTGAGTTTATTGTCACTGCAGGCGAGCCCATGACCACCCTCGTGGCTGAAAAATGGACAGGTTATCTGTTTCAAGGTGTGTGTTTGAATGGCATCGCAATGATATGTAACCATCGCGCGCTGACTGATTTTGCAGGCTACGGACCAGCAGAGACAACAAATATTTGTACCGTCAAAAAGATGAGGCCCGGGGACTACATCGACCATCTGGGATTCTCATTCGAGAATACTTCCACCTTTGTTCTCGGACCCGCCACTACAGATGTCGTCCCTATTGGTTGTGTTGGTGAACTCTGTTTTGGAGGTGATCAAGTTGCAGCTGGCTATCTGGGCATGCCCGAACTCACCAACGCAAAATTTGTCGACCATCCTCACTTTGGAAGAATCTATAGGTCAGGCGATATGGGCCGGATGCTGCCTGACGGTTCTCTGATGGTACTTGGTCGGATGGATGACCAGCTGAAACTGCGTGGACAGCGGATTGACACTGGTGAAATAAGCAGCATCCTCACAACCTCTGGCCTTGCATCTTCAAGTGCTGTTGTCATCGTCAGCCGTGCCGACTCGTCTGCGTCGCAGTTGGCGGCCTTCTATGTGCCTGTTGGCCAGAAACGACCTAATTACGAGACTTTGCCGATTAACGACACACTATCGACAGCTACCAATACCTTTTTCGGACTCCTTCGATCTCGGCTGCCGGGCTACATGGTGCCCAGCTACTTGGTACCCATCGGCTCTGTACCACTGACTTCAAGTGGCAAGGTTGACAGAGCCAAACTACAGGCATCGTTCCGAGAGTTGGATCGGCAATACTTGGATTGCGCGGCCGGCACTTTATCCCGGGATACAGACGACGCTTCGTGGTCAGGAAACGAGAAGACCATCCGCACTGCCCTTTCTGAGGTGCTTAGCGTCTCAGTAGAGGATATCACTCGATGGCAGCCGTTTGCTGCTGTCGGATTAGACTCCATCTCGGCAATCCCTTTGGCGAGGCGAATCCAGAGCGCCTTGCAGCACCGAGTGCCTGTATCGTTAGTTCTACGAGCCGGATGCGTGGCTCGGCTGGCCCAAGAATTGCAGCCGCTAGAATCCGAAGCAGCTTCCAGTGGTGCTCTCAGGACGGCGATGGTATTCCCCGAAAGCTTTGTTCAAAAAGTCAAGGAAACTTTTGCAAAGGAGGGAAAGAAAGTATCGGCAGTTCTACCCTGCACTCCGCTCCAAGAAGCTATGCTCTCTTCGACAAAGGGCTCTTCTTACTCCAACCAGATGGTTTTTAAACTGCATGTCTCTGAGGCAAAAATGAAAGAATACTGGGAGCACATGCATCGTCGACACGGAATCCTACGAACATGCTTCATCTCAACTCGAGAGTCCAAACATGCTGTTGCTCAAGTGGTACTCGAATCTGTACCAATGCCATGGCATGACGTGGAAGCAAGAAGCTTGCAGGAAGCGACTGTCGAACACGCTCAAAAGGTTCCGGGTGCGTTGGATTCCAACACTTCTCCGGTATCACTCGCTGTGCTCAAGACCGAAGCGGGAGTCTACCTCTCCTTTTCCTGCCATCATGCGCTGTACGACGGTGTGGCGATGGATGCGCTGCTTGCCGAGGTTGAACGACTTGCGACTGGAAAGAGCCTAGATGCTCCAGTTGACTATACGCCGGTTCTTGTGGAAGTTCTTAACGCACCTGGCGGCGCAAGCGAGTTTTGGAACAGCCATTTCGAGGGTTTCAGGCCCACGCAACACAAGCTTTCCGCAAAGCTACCAAACGATATTCGTGACGAATCAACAATGGCCGTGGATAAGCCTCTAGATATCCCACTTGATCAACTTCACGACTTTTACAAGACATTGGGGCTTTCGCCTCTTTCTTTCTTCCAAACAGCATGGGCTGTCCTCCTATCCATTGTCTATGGGGAGACAGACATCTGCTTCGGCAACGTCATGAGTGGCAGAGCGCTGTCGGTAGACGGCATCGATCGCCTGGTTGCCCCTTGTTTCAACACGTTGCCAGTCAGGGCCGAGGTATCTCCATCGACCCAGCTCTTAGCTCTGCTGAAGAAGTTTCATACACTCAACCCTCAGCTTTTGGAATGTCAGTTCACGCCCCTGCGTTCCATCCAAAGCCAAGTGTCGAAGAGCGGCAAGCAGCTTTTTGACTCTCTTCTTCTTCTGCAACAGCCGAGGGCAGAGCGTTTGTCCTCTATATGGGAGTTGGTTGAAGACAACGGGACGATGGATGTAAGTGTCGACTTACATGTTACGCGGGTCAAGTTTCTCACACTGACGTAAAAACTACAGGTACCTCTCGTTTGCGAGCTCGTGCCCAATCCATCCAAGAACACCATGAATGTCATACTCCATTCAAATAGGTAAGCCGCTTTCCATAGAAATAGCTTTGCGTGTATTCAATAACTAACTATAAAACTAGCCAATCCATGACCGAAGATGCTTTGGCCGGGCTTCTGGCCGTGTTTTTTGACATTATTTCTCAGATTATGGCACATCCGGCATCAAGCGCATTGACCCGGAATAATTTGGCATCGGGGTCTTTACAGGCCCTTGACAGACTGGTTGTCGACGCAATATTTGACCAAGCCGACCAGCCAGATATCGCGGAACCTTCCGACAAGGAAGACTGGACTGAGACAGAAAGCCAGATTCGTTTCCTTGTGGCCAAGCTCTCGAATACGCCTGTCTCGGCGATTAGAAGGAGCACCTCCATCTTCCAGCTGGGTCTGGACAGCATCAACGCAGTGCAACTCGCAGCTATGATGCGAGAACACGGCCTGGAGCTGTCTGCATTGAACGTTATCGAGTTTCCGACTTGTGCGAAGATGGCAAGCTGCATCGGAACGTCCTCAATCCAGGAGATGGCGCGATATGATTTTGCCAAGTTTAAGCAGGAGGTTGGGGACACTGCTTGGCCTGGTTCTGACAAGGTCTTGCCGTGTTCACCGTTACAGTGCGTTATGCTCAGCGACTTCGTTCAGTCAGAGGGTAAAGATTACCTCAACTACATGTCTTTTGGTCTCAAGGATGCCATCTCACTGGATCGAATCCGAGACGCATGGGAAACCCTACTCCAACACCACGAAATATTGAGGACCGGTTTCGTGCCAGCGCAGCATCGGGACGCCTCATTCGCAATGGTACAATACTCTGCTATGGAATGCCAGCTGCCTCTCACAGTATGCAAAGACGCAGCCGATCAGTTTAATGTGGCGAAATGGAAACTCGACACCGCTCACAATGTCCTGCATTCTTTGCATCGACCCCCATGGGCGCTAGCTCTCGCATGTGGAACCTCGATTACGATGCACATCATTATGCATCACGCTCTATACGATGCATATTCTCTTCAGTTGATCTTGGAGGATCTTTCTTTGTGTCTTTCATGCAGAGAGATGTCAGATCACCCTTCGATCGAGCGAGCAGTCTCGCAAGTCCTGCAAGCTTCGGTCAAATCTCACGATTCCCAAGGTTTCTGGGAGCAGAAGGCTTCAGAAGTTGTGGTTAATCGCTTCCCAACTTTGACGCCTTTGACGGAAAAGTCTCCCGAGCTAGTTTCGGAAAGCAAAATATCTGGGTCAACATTTACTCGCCTCACAGACGATGCGAGGAAAGTCGGTGTCTCGATCCAGGCAATCTTGGAAGCCGCCTGGACTAGAGTTCTCTCGGCGTATCTTGGTGAAGAGGACGTCGTGTTCGGCGTGGTTCTTTCTGGTCGTATGAACGGGGACACCGAGAATGCTGTCTTCCCGTGCATCAACACAGTCCCAGTAATCTCACACAACAAATCGTCAAACTTGGAGCTTCTTCAGCAACTACTCGGCTACAACAACCAGCTCGCCAAGCATCAGGGCGCCTCGCTCGCACAGATTCAGAGATGGCTTGGGCACCCTAACACAAGAGTTTTTGATACGCTACTCGTGTATCAGCGGATGCCGGAAAAGAACCTGGATTTTCCGTGGCAAATCTTGAGCGATGAGGGGAACTTGGATTATCCCGTGTCCATGGAGGTTGAGCCGCTTTCTTGCGGAAAGATCCAGCTGCGACTCACTTTCAGAACTGACGTCTTGCCTAGGCCCCAGGCATTGCACTTGTTGGATCAGTTTGACGCTGCACTGCAACACCTGGCTCAGAGGCCGGACGAAAGCGCCGACGATATGTGGGCCAGTCATTCATCCATCTTCTCCATCCTACCACCACTGGAGCCCACAATCCCTTCCGAGGAACAGTTTCTGCACAGCTTCGTCGAGACAAAAGCCTTGGCTTTTCCAGACAAGCTTGCTCTGGAATTCGTTACTGGGTTTCAAGGCGAGGCCCCGGTATCGAGGCACTGGACTTTCAGAGAGCTCAACGAGCGCGGGAACCAAGTCGCAAATGTTTTGGCACCTTTTGCGCAGACTGGACGCACTATTGCCATCCATTTTGACAAGTGCCCGGAGGCGATTTTCTCGATCCTCGGTATTCTGAAAGCAGGCTGTGCATTCCTGGCTCTTGACACATCTGCCCCAAGGATGAGGAAGGAATTCATCCTCAAAGACTCGGGGGCGCTGGCACTGCTGACCAATACTGACATCGACTTCACTGTTGAGCAGCCTCACATCCACGTGGATGCCTTTTTACTTGATAGTGCATCTCCGACCTTCACCTCTCCCGAGTCTCTTCGTGTGCAAGACAACTCATACTGTCTCTACACCTCCGGCACGACCGGGACACCAAAAGGTTGCGAAATTACCCACGAGAACGCCGTGCAGGCGATGAAAGCGTTCCAAAGGCTATTTGACGGTCACTGGGACGAGCATTCAAGGTGGATGCAGTTCGCTTCGTTCCATTTTGACGTTTCTGTCCTGGAACAATACTGGAGTTGGTCAGTAGGAATACCTTTGGTTGCCGCCCCAAGGGATCTCATCCTCGACGATCTTGCCGGGGCGATTCGCCGTCTCAGCATCACTCATCTTGATCTCACGCCTAGCTTGGCACGCCTTCTGGACCCGGTGGAGGTGCCAAGTCTATCGAGGGGAGTGTTCATCACAGGTGGCGAGGCTCTGAAACAAGAGATCCTAGACGTCTGGGGACCCGTTGGCGTCATTTACAACGCTTATGGCCCAACCGAAGCCACCATCGGCGTTACCATGTACCAGCGAGTCCCGCAGAACGGTCGAGCTTCCAATATTGGTAAACAGTTTGACAATGTGGGCTCGTTTGTTTTGCAGCCGGGCACAGACATTCCCGTCATGAAGGGTGCCGTTGGTGAGCTCTGTGTGTCTGGAAAGCTGGTCGGCAAGGGATATCTCAACCGGCCAGAGCTGACTCGAGAACGGTTTCCGTTCCTTGAAAGATTGGGTGAGCGTGTTTACCGCACTGGTGACCTCGTCAGGCTGTTGCATGACGGATGCTTTGACTTTCTTGGCCGTGCCGACGACCAGGTCAAACTGAGGGGACAACGTCTCGAGATTGGAGAGATCAACCACTCGATCCGGACCCGTGTTTCCGAGGTCAGCGACGTCGCCACATTGGTCACGAAGCATGGAAGCTTGGACAAGGACCTGTTGGTCACCTTCGTCAGCTGCTGCAATTCGAAAGCTGCTTCGAAGGGTGAACTCCGAGTTCTCAGCGAGGAAAATACGGCACCCCTTGTTCGGTCTGTTCAGAAAGCATGCCGAGATACATTGCCGGGATACATGGTGCCATCCTACATCTTCCGGGTTCCTTTTATCCCTCTTTCTCCCAACAACAAGGCGGATATCAAGCAGCTGAATCAGCTTTTCCGTAGTCTTACACCCGAAAAGCTGGTCCAGCTGTCACCATCATCAAGAGCAGCGTCCGAGCCAGTCAACGAAACTCAACGACAAGTTTTATCGACCGTCGGAGAATTCTTGGGTGGAGACGCCAATATCTCCCTATCTAGCAACATCTTCGATCTGGGACTTGACTCCATTTCCGCGCTGCGGCTCTCCCGTTCGTTGCGTAGGAATGGCCTGGTGGGCGCGTCCCCTAAAGTCATACTGAGAAATCCGGCTTTAGCAGACTTGGCAGAGGTACTTCAGCAGCATGAGTCGTCCAAAGAAAACAGTGGTGTTCAGGAAGCACGGCAGCTTATTCAAGCCTTTGGGCACCGCTACCGGTCTCTGGCTATCAAGGAACTCGGTGTGGCCGATGACGAAGACATCGAATACGTCGCTCCGTGCACACCCCTCCAGGAGGGCATGCTCTCTCGATTCATGTCAGATCAAGACGAAGGGGCTTATTTCACAGCATTCCGACTTAAGCTTGCCCCGGAGATCTCGATTGCGAGGCTCAAGGATGCTTTTGAAAGGTTGGTTCAATTACATGCCATCCTTCGCACCAGCTTTATCCAGACACCGGCAGGTTTCGCTCAGATCGCCATCAAGTCTACCGGGCTCTGTTGGAGGGACTTGAGGGAACAAGAGCCCACCGAGATTGAATCCCAGCTTTCAGATGCGCTGCCCGAGTTGATACAAAGAAATAGCAAGAACGTGTGCAACCCTTTCGAGTTGATCGTTGCTCGACTCGGCGACCAGCCCGTTCTAGTTTTTCACATTTTCCATGCGCTCTATGACGGTACAAGTTTCGAGGCCATGCTACGCTGGGTCTCTGCAGACTATCTACATGAGGAACATGAGACAGCACCATCCTTTCTCGACACCCTATCGCATGGCCCCTTGGCCAACTATGACTCCAGCCGCCAGTTCTGGGTTGAACACCTGAGAAGTTGTTCGTTTGATACTCTGCCCAGGCTTCGCGTGGGCGATGCCACAATTATCGTTACTAAGACGAAGACCTACTCAGCAAGGAACCTCGAGACTCTGCGGAGATCACTCAATGTCACTCTCCAATCCGTGGTCCTTGCTTTGTGGACATCGGTCTTCAAGAGACATTTCCCGGTAAACGCGGCCACTGGAGTCATCGTATCTGGCCGATCCATCGATATGGATCAGATTGAAAACACCATAGGACCACTGTTCAACACACTGCTGTTCTACACCGGAATCAAGGAAGGGGATACATGGCTGTCTCTGATCCAAAAATGTCATGAGTTCAACACCTCGGTCTTGCAGTTCCAGCATGTCCCATTGCGGAACATCCAGAAGTGGTGCACAAAGTCCAGAGGCCGCCCCATCTTTGAAAACCTCTTCGTTTTCCAGATCGAGTCTCGCCAGTCGGCCGAGCAATCCAGGATCTGGTCCATCATGGACGACTACAGTGTGTCCGATTACCCATTGGCTTTCGAAGCGTCGGCCACCCCTGATGGCCAGCTTCGCGTCCAGATTGTCGCACACGGAGATTTAGCCGATGAAGCGACATTGGATTGCTTGTTCGAGGAGATCGATGAGGCCATGGTTGACGTCACGTCAAGTGGCACGCACTCTTTGCCCGTCACCGAGAATCCATCGAGACAAGCCTCGACAGCGGCGTCTCCCCGAACGCCTCTAACATCAAGACCCGAGTCCATTGACGGTGATTTGATAGCAGGTCACCGTCTTGACTTGAACTCGACGGACTTTGACTGGACGCCGGCCGCTCTGGCTTTGCGAAGAGAAGTTGCAGCCTTGTCTGGTTCATCTGAGGAGAACATCAACGAGGACATGGCACTTCTTGCCCTGGGTCTAGATAGTATAGATCTCGTGAAGCTATCCGCCCGGCTCAAGCACACCGGCTACGAGCTCACACTGTCTCAGCTCATGCGGTCGCAAACCATCGCAGGGATGGCAAAGATTCTGAACGAAAAGAAGCCATCCTCATCGGGAATTGACAGACAACCCGACTTTGAGGAATTCAAATCTCGTCTCTGGAAGGCCGTCGAGGTGACAAAGTTTGATCTTCATGACGCGGAAGCTGTCTTGCCGCCAACCCCTCTTCAAGAGTCTATGGTAGCTGATATGCTGCAGTCGGACTTTGAGCAGTATTTCAACCATGACATTCTGGAGTTGGCAGATGGACTGGATCTTATCAGGTTCGAAGAGGCCTGGCATCAAGTTATTGAACGCTCCCCTATCTTGCGAACAGTCTTTGTCCAAATCGAGGATCCCAACCTGGAACAGACCTTTTGTCAAGTCATCCAGAGGTCGAGCCCCCTCAGAATCTCCAGACAAGAAGCAAGGGACATGACCGGTGTTCAAAGATTGATCAACGTGCATAAAGAAAAGGCCAGAGATTCTCGAGGGAGTGCAAATTTGCTTCAACTTTCAGTCGCCTCAGTCAGTGGCCGGTCGCTGCTGGTGCTTTCGATCGCGCACGCTCTCTATGACGGTTGGTCTTTGGCCCTATTGCACCAAGATGTTGTCTCTGCCTATGAGAAGCAACTTGCTCCGCGCCCTCCAATTGAGCCATTTCTTCAAGGTCTTGTCAGGACGCCGACCGGCCATTCAAGGAGGTTCTGGTCCCAATATCTTGCGAACACTCAACCATCCCTCCTGTCTGAGAGAAATTCACCCAGCCAATCATCGAGGAACACGACTCATAGAACAGAGGCTATCTCGAGTATCAAGCTTGATCAAGTGACGGCATTCTGCAAACACCATGCCGTGAGCCTACAAGCCTTAGGCCAAGCCTGCTGGGCTTCCACACTCGCAACTCTGCTTCAAGCTCTCGAGGTCACATTCGGTGTCGTCCTGGCTGGTCGGGACTCGGAACAAGCACAGAATCTGATGTTCCCGACCATGAACACGGTGGCTGTGCGCTGTTTTCTCCATGGTTCAACTACGGGGTTCTTGCACTACCTGCAAGAGAGCATGGGAGACATCACAGAGTTCCAGAACTACCCTCTTCGTAAAGCCCAAAGTGTCGCGGGCGGGCGCCTGTTCAATACCTTGTTCATACTACAGAAAAGCCCCGGGTCTGAGTCCGAGAATCCCATCATGAGATCCGTTCAAGGCTCTTCGGCAACGGAGTTCGCGGTATGCGCCGAGCTGGAAGTTACAGCAAAGAGTATCATCTGGCGCGTCGCAGGACAGGACGCTTTTGTGTCCGAAAAGATGACGCAACAGCTTCTTCATCAACTCGACAGGGTACTTCAGTGCATTGTTGAAACGCCTAATGACAACCTCCTTCGTTTTGAGGGAGACGATGTCTCTATATGCCGATTGCCGCCGTTCCAAACTCGGAAGCCAGTTCATCCAGCCTCGAGGACCGACACACCTGCCTCATCGCTCGCAAAGACTGGCGAATGGACAACCAACGAGAGTATTCTCCGAAGAGTGCTCTCCCAAGTCGCGGGGATTGATGTCAAGTCCATCGAGAAGAGTCACACCTTATACAACTTGGGTCTGGACTCGATCAACGCCATCAAAGTCTCTGCGCTTCTCCGAAAAGAAGGCCTCAACATTGGAGTTCGCGCTCTCTTGACTTCAAATTCAATCGAAGAGATGACACGTCAGATCCAGGTTATCGCTGGCATCGAAACAGATGTGCCCAAGTCCCCACAGACATCACGCACCACCACTTGGCAATTCCTGGATTCAATCAACATCAGCGTACTCTTGGCAAATGCCGGTCTTGCCGAGTCTGAAGTAGATCAGATCTTACCCCCGCTACCGATGCAAGTATACATGATTTCGTCATGGCAGAATGCTCAAGGACATCTCTTCTATCCGGAATTTTTCTATCGGCTTCATGGGTCCATTGGAAAGAGTCGGCTGGAGTCAGCTTGGGCAGCTCTAGTTGACGCAGAACCAATATTGAGAACTTGTCTTGTACCGACTGGGGAGAGATCAACCCCATTCGTGCAAGTTGTCCTCCAACCCGGGACAGACGGGCCGTATCGTCGCATCACGTTCGGGGAAGAAATACCTCCAGCGGGAGCAGAGCGTTGCTGGCCGCAGGTTCAACTTGGTGCCCTGCGGGAAGATGGCAACACTTGGCTGCTTCGCCTGAGCCTTCAGCACTCGTTGTATGACGGGTTCAGTCTCCCAAGTCTCTTAAAGAAGCTTCTTTCGATACTTCGGGGACAACCCTTTGCCACGGACCCTACTATTGATATTTGGAGGTCCCTCCTTGTGTCGCAGAATAATGCGAACACAAAAGAGCACAACAGGGCGTTTTGGACTAAATACTTGGACGGCGTTCATTCAACGCACATTGGGGAAAATACAAACGCCATCGACAATGCATCCCGAGTATCTCTCCTGAAGCGCTCCGCTATCCAACGAGTCACCGAGTTGCAATCGTCTTGTGCACGAGCTGGCGTTGGGCTTCCGGCGCTTTTCTTTGCTGCAACAGCGAAAGCCCTCGGGAAGTTCCTTGACGGGTCATTTGACTCGAAATCGAACGAGGTCGTGTTTGGAATTTACTATGCCAACAGATCACTAGCAGAGAACCTAGAAGGAACCTACCCAACGCTCAATCTTGTGCCACTCAAGGTCTCACGGCAGCAGAATTCCGACATCTTGCATGTCGCCAAGAAGATTCAAGAGGACTTGCATCTTATCTCATCGCACTCGACCGTTGGACTCTGGGAGGTAAAGGACTGGACCGGAGTCGAGATTGATTGCTTCGTCAATTTCCTCCACCTTGACGACGAAAGCGCCGAAACCTTGCGACAGGGAAACGTCGCATTTGAGCCTATTCCGGAAGAGCACGATGCTGAAGGGCTTGTTCAACGCTTCGGAAGCGATGACCGTTCCACAAATTTCTCAGCACGCTGGCTGAAAGACAACGTTGTTCGAGATGCGTTCCCGGTACGATGTCTACTCCTCCCTGATCGAGCCAAGCAACGACTAACATGTTGGTAGAATGCACTGGACATTGAAGCGTCGATTGTCGCGGGGGGCATGGACATTGGTGTCTTTGGAACCACTGCTAAGATCTCTGAGACTGTTGCTCATGAGATGATTACGCTGCTCAGTAGTCTTCTAGGGCAATCATGACGGTTTAGACGGGGAGTTTATGCTGTGGGTCTAGTTATCTAGATTTTTTTATACTCTTGTCTTTGCGTTTCATTGTCTGTAGTCAATTTTGCTCCGATTTACTACACATTACGCGTTTTCCTATCGCAGGCTAACTGAAAACATATTGATTCTTTTCCCATACTTTGTCCATGAGTTGTGTAAGTTGCTTTATGTCGTCTTGAACAAGTATCAACATAGAATGAAACCTTCTGTTTTCATAAATCGAGTGATATGGCGGGTCAGAATCAAAATCGGAAAAAGACAAAGGAGAGGACGGAAGGCAGGTAGAGAATTGGGCAAATTTCCGAAGGTTGTCAGACTATCAGAATATATATCTCACTCTTGTTAGTGTCGTACCAATCGAAATCGGCATATATCACGCAAGCCTGTCCGTTTCACAGTTGATGCATATACGACAATGTTGGTACAACTCAGCTATTCATGAGAACGATCGGCTAAAAAGGGGCTTGAATCATCATGCTGCTCTGGATCTCATGCTTCTGCCGCGAAACTATTGGCAACCGGGGCTGTACAGTGTGGCTCGGCACGTACCGAGTTTCCCCGCGCGACTGGCTAAATCCTGCCGCGGTTATGTCCATCCTCCCGCTAGAAAGAGCTCAGTGTCGAAGAAAAAATAGAAAAGCATTAATGAAAAATATTGAAAATTATCAAGAGCCGATGTTGTTCCCTCTTGGCAAGCTTCGAAGTCGTAGTCCGAGGCTTAGCTGGGGTCAGTCGAACCACGAGCCCCAGACTATGCACCCGAAGCGGAAAGTAACATTGGTGATTTTAGCCCGACGAATCACTGAAGACTGTCAACAGCTTTTGGCCGATAACCGAGGCAGGCTTGGCTTTCGCTGACAGATTACCTACTACGTAGAGCTTGGTGCAAGGCACCGAGATATACGTATCCTAGATCGATAACGTGGTTCCACTGCGTCGGCGGGCGAAGCCAAATCAGGCAGGTCTGCGGCTGCCTGTGTACAGGCATGATCTGCCGAGACCATCACGAGGACCGGGGCCACCCCCACTGTGATGGGATAGACCCTTCATTTCTTTTGGACTTCCTCTTGCGAACCTGGAGTCTTGTAGAGGATGGCTACCTACCTCGTAGGCGCTCGGTATCTCGAGTTCTTCCGTCGACCTCTGACAGACCTCCATGTCCGTCTGTTGCCATGACTGTCTCGCCATTTGATCTCCACACGACAAGTCAGACCGAAATACAGCGCTGCCAAGGCAAGATGTTCCACCATACAAACCTACTAACTGGTTAGTTACAAGACTCCACGGTGCTGTTCTTCTATCTAAAAACCTTCTTCTATTGTATGGAGTATTGAGCATGAGGCTTATACTGTGCTTTCCGCCTGTGTTACTTATTTTGTGTACCTGTGCGACAATAGGGACTGTCTTGCAGATGTACCTTGCACGGTGTTTCCCCATCTAAAAAGTGAGTCTCTGTATGGCGGATGGACTTCTGGATTACCCCCTCCTCAATCTGTGCCTTGAGGCGAGCGAGCGCTTTTTGCCCCTCGTATTTGAGTGCGTCTTTCTCTCCCCGGTCTCTTTTAGTGCGACGCTAAGATAACCGGAGTTGGCAGCTGAGATATCGTGATGACGAGGGGGGACTCTTCGAAGATGCTGTTGACTCGGGAACTTTTGATCCAACCGAGGATGGCCCCCCTTCCCCCTGGCAGACAATTTCAAAAGTTCGGTGGGATACTTCACTCTCATTATTTCCCAGCCAATTGTTGCACCGAAGGCGGTTCCTTTGCGAGGTTGACTTGACCAACCAAATGACCCAAATTCAGGATCTCAACGCATTGGTTCCCGCAGCGGGTTCTACGGGGCCGTTCGTTCTCCGAAATTGTGTGTGGAGCTTGTTTTTGCGTGATGGTGATGCCCTTGTCACGACCACCGCGCTGCTTGAGACATAATTACTATGCAGTAAGAGGTTCAAAGGTTCAAAGTTCCACCGGTCGAGGGACATGGTTATGTTGTCTACCTATCACCTGGCTATGTTCCGTTGTGCCCGCCATATCGAAGCCGCCATATCATGGGCATAAAATAAGCTTACTTTGGTGGCGTTGTTCATCACACATCTCTCATTCGACCCCCGCTATCGTCTACGGATACCGTTCATTTGCCAAGATATGTTATGAGCCCCCCCCCCCCGGCCTGGGTTCAATCCAAGAGATAGCAATGCAACTGCCGGGTCCCTCGCAAATGGCAGGAGTAATTGGGCTTTCGAGCCGTCGCCAAGACGCCAACACTGCAGGCGAAGCCTCAATGTAACAAACCCACCGCTTTAGTGCCCAACAAGCACGAAAACAACCTTCCTTCTTCTGTCACACGTCGAGCCGATAATCGCCATCTGCTGCGCTGATATGTGGTCCTGCCGCATTACGCGAGCGCAAGGGCTGATGCTCGCCATTCATCGTGGCCCGATATTGCCAACAACCTCCCCGATGTAGTTCTAGCTGCCGAAAATGCTCGGATACGGAGCCCACCGCAACGTCCCCGGTCACGATGCTCGGTTCAATGCGACCACTACACACCACCGCGATGCAGATCCAAACAGGAAGCTCACTGGCGTCGGAACCTGTCCTTGTCTTCTTGGAGATGTTTATTGATGAGTATTACAGTCAGTTCGGACTGAATGCCATCTCATACTTAAGCACACGATGATCTCCGTCCGACTTCTTGTTTCTTAGGAGTTCAGCAGGCACTTAGCAGCCCCCCTTCTCTCGTTCTCTCCTTTCCCCCCATACCGCAGTCGCCATGTATCGCAGCATGAAGAGCCTGGCCCTCTTGGGACTCCTCGGCCCGACCTCCCAGGTCTTTGCGCACCCTGCCACTGGCCACGCCCACAACATTGGCCGTCGCGGTGTTGATATTGAGGCTTTCCGTCTGCCCCAGGTTGGATCTTACACCAACGCCACGGAGATAGAGGCCACCCCGCCCATTGCGCTTCTAAAGCGTGAGGGCTACGTCGAAACGGCCACGGAGCTGGTCAAGAAGATCGCCCCTAACGCAGAGTTCCGTCTCGTTGGGGACCACTACGTCGGCACCAACGGCATCGGTCACGTCAACTTCAAGCAGACTGCTCACGGACTGGATATTGACAACAGCGACTTTAACGTCAACGTGAGTTTTGTCACCAGTTTCGTCCCAGTTCTTACCCCGCGTCTCTTCTCGAGTCTTGTCTTGGGTCTCATCCCAAGCCTCGCCCTGAGTCTTACCCTGAGTCTCTTCGGACTTCCTGAGCCACTTCCCGACCTAACAGACCTTTTTACTAACGAAGTCTATAGATCGGTAAAAATGGAAAGGTCTTCTCGTACGGCAACAACTTTTTCAAGGGAGAGGTCCCTGAGGCTAGTCCCTTGAAGAAGCGGGACTTCAAGGACCCTGTTTCCGCCCTCAAGGGTGCCAAGGATGTCCTCCAGCTCCCCGTGGATGCCGCTTCCGCCTCCGCCGAGCCCAAGGAGGGCACAGAGGTCTACTCCATCAAGGGAACCTCTGGTGCTGTCTCTGACCCCGAGGCCAGGCTTGTCTACTTTGTCAAGGCTGACGGCTCTCTCGCCCTCTCATGGCGTGTCGAAACAGACATCACCGAGAATTGGCTGGTGACCTACGTTGATGCTGAATCTGGCACTGACGTTCACGGTGTCGTCGACTATGTTTCCGACCTGGCCAACTACCGCGTCTACCCCTGGGGTGTCAATGACCCCACCGAGGGGGACCGTGTTCTCGTCACCGACCCCTGGGATCTCTCTGCTTCTCCCTTGACCTGGCACAGCGACGGTGCTACCAACTACACCACCACCCGCGGTAACAACGCCATCTCCCAGTCTAACCCCAGCGGTGGCACTGCTTATCTCAACAACTACCGCCCTACCAGCGCAGCTCGCAACTTCGATTACCAGTACACGACTAGCATGACCACTCCGTCTGCTTATATCGATGCCTCCATCGCCCAGCTCTACTACACTGCCAACCACTACCACGACCTGCTGTACACTCTCGGTTTCACCGAGGCAGCCGGTAACTTCCAGATCAACAACAACGGCAAGGGCGGCGCTGGTAATGACTTTGTTGTTCTCTTTGCCCAGGATGGATCCGGAACCAACAATGCCAACTTCCTCACGCCCCCTGATGGCAGCAACGGCCGTATGCGCATGTATCTCTGGACCATGTCAACACCCCGCCGCGACTGCAGCTTCGAGGCTGGTGTTGTTATCCACGAGTACACCCACGGTCTGTCCACCCGTCTGACCGGCGGCCCTGCCAACTCCAACTGCCTGAACGCTGTCGAGTCTGGCGGTATGGGTGAGGGCTGGGGTGATTTCTTCGCCACAGCCATCCGTCTCAAGCCCACGGACACTCGCGCGACGGACTACTCTATGGGCTCTTGGGTTTATAACAACCCTGCTGGTATCCGCACCGTTCTCTACTCTACATCCATGACCACCAACCCCAACACCTACTCCACCATCAACGGCGTCAGCGCCGTTCATCGAATTGGTGAAACCTGGGCTACCATTCTCTACGAGGTTCTCTGGAACCTCATCGACAAGCATGGCAAGAATGACGGTCCCCGCCCCGAGTTTGACAGCAACGGTGTTCCCACCGACGGCAAGTACTTGACTCTCAAGCTCGTTCTTGATGGCATGGCTCTGCAACCCTGCTCTCCCAACTTCATCCAGGCTCGCGATGCCATCCTCGACGCCGACAAGGCTCTCACTGGAGGCGACAACCAGTGCGAGCTTTGGACCGCCTTTGCCAAGCGAGGTCTCGGATCAAATGCAGTCTACAGCTCTTCTAGCCGCCGCAACGGTTTCAATATCCCCACCGGCGTTTGCTAGGCAATGCATCTGCTTAGGGTGGACGAAATGACGCATGAAAGTCGGGGTGGAAGTGAAGCATAGATACCAGAATTAGCATAAGAATGAGTAATGTTTAACGAGTGATAAACCCAAGTCAAATTGACTCTTGGATGTCGTGTGGAGTAGAGATATAACGCTGAGTGAACTCTGCGGTTTCCTCGCATTTACCAATGGGTTTAACGGACTATGGCCTTGTACCGCGCGTGTGTAGAGCTTCTGCCGGCAACAACTTTCACTTCGACCTGCGAGCCAATTCGCCTGTATCCAGACCATGATTGAAGTGAAGTCGGATCCAGCAGTTGCTCTGCATTATCGGGTATTCTGTACCGTATTGAGAGATCGAGATAGGCACAGGTCAGAGGTGCCGCGTATCAGGTATTACGTACCGTGATATCGCATGTTTTCCAGTTGAACTGCACTGGACTGCTTACAGGGGTTTAAAGCGTATAATCAATCATTAGATAATGATTCTAATCTTCTGTGTCAACATAGAAGAAAGATATCCATCCATGCTCACGGACATGGGACCTTGTCTATATGACATGAACCTGTCGAGATTGACTCCTCGCAAACGGACATCGCTGGAATCATTAAGAATTTCATTTGTTAGGCTTGAAGAATACTTTTATATCGGCCTCTAACGTCGACCTGCGTACTTTATATCTTGGCAAAGTATTTGACTTGATTAATACTGTTATCTTAGATTGACTTAGCAGTTAATTTATAAAGAAACCATTTGTCACGATATATACACATTAGCTACTACCCACGTAACTAACGGCGTCGTTTTTGCGTGAGACTTTTCCAGTTCTAGGACGTGAAAGCTAGTGAGGTAGAAAGCCCGCCGTGCCTCTTTTAAGCCACGGTACGCTGCAGCCTAATCAGTCTATTCTATAGAGGAGGATCGAGTAAGGGAAGCTATTCTTCATTCGTAGTAGGCGGCGAAAAGACAAGTGATCCAAAACCTAGCACGTAATATAGGGTTAGAATAGTGGCAGTGACAATGGTAGAAATAGTAATACAAATGGTGGCGATGGTAGATGGCTGCGATATTCCGATGGCAGTGAATCTAGTATGTCGAGCTTTAATGGATAAGGAAAGGGCAAAGATTTCAAATGAGTTTTCAAGATGGCCTGATATGTTTTTCTTTTGACTCTGCCAGATAAGCCAGCACGCTAAAGACCACTCCGCCGCGGCCTCCCTAAAGCTTAAGTCCAGCTTCTTCTTTCACTATCTCATCTTTTACTCTGTCTCTGTTGGTATCACAGGGGATACGCCTTTCGACAGGATGAAGCAGGGGTCTCTTGATGATATCTAGTGCTGCCTGAACAAAGCAAAAGAAGGAAGAATGTAGGGGCTGCCCAGCAGCTGAATAGAAATAGGCTGGCAAACGGATGTCGGCATTCTATTTGTTCAGTATCCGATACCCATATTCCAAGCTTCTCCTTTTCTATGGGCGGTAGGGGAAATCTTATTACCTTTATAACGTTACGA